>VUQR01025679.1:0-14979 GCA_015108515.1 Hemichromis elongatus | reverse complement strand
GGGGGGGGGGGGGGATCAAACGCATTTTACTCGCAGTACTCAAGCTGACTTACCTTTGTTTGAATGATGATGTACTCACAATGTGGAGGCTTAAAAATAGCCAAATATTGTAGCCAACCATTGGGGATTTGGATGTGTGCCTCCAGAGATTTATATTTGCGAAACTGGTTCAACGTGTTTTCGCTGACTCCACATACAAGGTATGAAAATATATCAGGGTAAATGGCCGTAGGCCTTCGGGGTTTCTACTCCACTGTTGTATTTCATACGGGTCCACGTTTCAAATGCACTATTTTTGCAAGTACCATCTCTTTGCATCCAGACGCAATCTGTCCCTATACCATCCTTTTTCTTTTGAGCTGCTTTTAAGCATGATTCATAGCAATCTTCCTTCCAACACAGTTTGTTTTGATTCGTTGCCTTCAAAAATGGCACCACGCTCCCACATTGCGCCGTTACGTCAATTCCAAAGCCCTATTAAAGCAAGGATTCGGTTTATTTGCCCACCCCACATTGCCCCCCGGGCAGAGAGTTCTGATCTTTGTGGCCTGAGATGGTTCTGAGGCATCTCCAGACTTCCCTGACGTTGTTTTGCTGAAGCTGGTTCTCCATTTTCTGCCTGTACCTGTCATTCCCATTCCTTGTCAGTCCTCTCAGCTCTCTCTGCACCCTTTTCAACTCCTCTTTGTCTCTAGATTTGAAGGCCCTCCTCTTCTGCTTGAGGACAGCTTTAATTTCTGGGGTAATGCAAGGTTTGTTGTTGGAGAAACACCGCACAGTCCTGGTGGGAGCGGTGTTATTCACACAGAATTTAGTATAGTCCGTAATGCATGTCACAAGGCTGTCGATGTCCTCTCGGTGGTCGTCACACATCACCTCCCACACAGTAGGCTCAAAACAGTCCTTAAGAACCTGCTCGCTCTCCTCTGACCATCACTGGACTGTGTGGATGGCTGGTGGCTCGCTGCAGACTAAGGGCTCATACACAGGGACAAGGTGCACCAGGTTGTGATCAGATCTGCCCAGGGGAGGGAGAGGTGATGAACTGTATGCCTCTTCAGCATTGGCGTACAGTAAGTTCAGTGTTTTATTGTCTCTGGTGGTGCATGTCACATACTGGGTGAAGGTGGGCAGTGTGGAGTCCAGTGTGATATTCGAAGAAGGGCTCTCAGATATTGCATTTGCAGTCTGCTGACCACAGAGTGGAGAGAGTCACAGGCTGCATCTGCGTTGGCCAAGGGGGGAACATATGCTGTTATCGCGATAACATGCAAGAATTCTCTGGAGAGGTGGTACGGATGCATGCTTGCATGCATGCTAATGGCTAAGAGCTCAATGTCTCTGCTGCAGAGTTGTTCTTTCACAGTGATATGCCCAGGGTTACACCATCTGTCGTTCACAAACACTGCCAGTCCCCTCCTTTCCTCTTACCGCTACCTGCAGCAGCTGGAATCCAGGTAGCATCACCCTTGTGTCCGGAGTTAGTGGTGTTAGCCAGGACTCCGCTAGTATCATGATGCTACATTGCCAGTACTCTCTGTGACCAGGTTAGCAACGTCAGCTCATCCATCTTATTGTGCAGTGATCTTACATTTACTGTGATTAGAGAAGATGGTCTGTAACATCTCCTTCTCGGGCGACGGCCCTCCCTCCCAGCACGACATCCCTGTCTTTTCCTCCTCAGCTTGCTGGGAATGTCGTGCCTGTCTGTTCCGTAGATCATCGCATTTATTAATATATAAATACTAGAGTACTTTCTGCACTTTTTGTGCAATCCTTGCGACATCAGGACCGGATCACACAATTTTTACAATCATGCCTACTCGCTTCTCATACCTGTTGGTCACTGACATTTTTAGTGTGTGGTAGAGGACGTAGGTGGACAGCTTCATGATGACTTTGCTTCAGATCTTTCAGTTTGGATGACTGCTAACAGGCTTTTTAAGTGTTGGAGACTGGGTTTCTTTAGTCTTACAAGTCTCTTTGGCACAGCCTACATTAAAGGTAAGCAAAATCTGAATTCATTCATATTCCTACTATGGGACCTTTTGGAAAAGAGAGATTGTCTTGCCTAAGAGATCTGTCTTTTCCAAAACATACATTTAGAAAGGCTTTTGTTGTTACTTGCTCCTTGATTTAAGAGGAATGTAAGCAAATAAGCTGAGTACTAAACCAAATAATTTCATTAAAAATATTGCCTATATGCACTGCATATTGCCCTACCTAGGGAAAAATATGGTAAAGATCTCTACAAATCTTATTTTCTCTGGTGGCCTTGAGTGTTTAGTGTACAATTGAGCATTAAAGCCCATTAAAGATGTTATGCATTGATGTCCCTTGTCATGAACCGATGTTCTCAAAGAAACAGGACCCAGAAGCAGACTCAATTTGCCTCAAACTATATACAGAGTTTATTTCTTTTTACGAGGAAAATAATTGGAATGTTGAAAGTTAAAGTTAAACTCAGGCCAGAGGAAACGGGAGCTAATATGAAGGTGAGTGCCGAGAAAAGCTATGATCAGGACCGTTAGTTATGAAGAATGTGATCCAGGAGGCAGGGCAGGCAGGAGGATAAGCAGGTTGTGTTTCCAGCATACCAAACAGAGGCCTGGGCACATGGTAGCAAAATTAACACGAGCAAAAAACTAAGACGACCCTAGGTTACCACTAAAGGTGACTGAACTGACTGGGGTGGAGCAGCAGACTGCGGTGGCAAAAGTAGTCCTCCTGTGATTGCCTATGGATGGAACTGGTGACCTTGCCCGTGGGTGTAACTGCAGAGCTGCCCCAAAACACACATGCTCTCACGGACCATGACATCTCTATACATTCCATCACAAACCAAGCTGAAAATAGGGCATGAATAAAACTGGAAGATGGAGCTTGTCTGTGTCAAACAAATACGCATCTAAGGAACAGTTCACCCTGACTGGGATAAGGTCATCAGGGCCTGGAAACAGGCCTGGGGGAGGGTGCCCAAGGTCAAACACATGGGGCCCGATCCGGACAGGCACAGCGCGCCAAAAGACAGTTCAGAGTATCTGGTCTTCTTGGAGTCCCTGGGTAGGGGGCTTGAAGGTGCACCACCTAGGGACTGTTGTCTTACTGGGAGACTTCAACAATCATGTGAGCAACAACAGTGAGACCCGGAAGGGTGTGATTGGGAGAAAGGGCATGATCAGGAGGACCGCACTGACAAATCTGGACCCAAACGGTGTTCTGTTACTGAACCTCTATGCAAACCGCAGATTGCCTATAATAAACACCGTGTTCGAAAACAAGGGTGTCCATACACGTGGCACCAGAACACTCTGGTCCGCAGGTCAATGATCAATTTTGGAATCGCATCATTAGATCTCCGACTGTATGTTCTGGATACTTGGGGCTGAGCTGTCCACTAATCACCACCTAGTGATGAGTTGGATAAGGTGGCAGGGAGGATGCTGGACAGACGTCCAGCGTTCCTCACTATACATTTAGGTGCACCAGGAACGTGTTAAACATAAAACAAGAAATGTTGATCTGAAATGCGCTCAGAATGCAGGTGTGTCACAGGTTCATCTGGCTGGACTGTGAAACTGACAGCATAGCATGTGCGGACTAACATCCACTCTGAGTGCAGATAACATAAAGTGTGTGCTGTAGTCACGCTGACAATCCTCACATCACCGAAAAGTGTAAGTGAAAAATAACGACGCCAAGAAAACTTACTGAACAGTTTCATGTTGGCAAAATTATGATCAGTGCAGACACCTGTCTGGTGGGTTAGGGTTAGGGTGTGTAGGCCGGAGTTCAAAGCAGCCACTCCACCACAACACTGTATTGTGGTCTTAATCCATCTATCCATTTCCTGCGGTTTATTTGTATTGTGGGCTTCGACAAAGTTAGCCTCTCAGAAATCTCAACTAAAGCTAGTAAAGCAACAAAAATCATTAGTCACTACAACTTCTCGCAAGATCTGCATCACTCCAGAAAGTAATCTTGAATGAGTATTAAAATTCCTCTTTATGAGACTCAATCTGTCCACAATCAAGTTTGATTCTTTTCTTTTATTTAAACAAATTAAAATAAAAGGCACATAAAACATTGGAAATATGTTTACATAATTATTCTCAATGGACATACATTTAAAAAATGTAGGAATGTTTTACCTTTCTGCTAATCAGAAAGCCTAATCTTCATATATACAAAAATTACCACTGTTAATGTTCTAATACAAAAAGGATTTATAAAAGTTTTTTTCTTGGGTGTCATAACTAACATGTCTTCTGAACTAAATGGTTTATACAAAGATATACATTCATTTGCCTTCACATCTGCCAAATTACAAACTTCACAAAAAAACCAAACAAACAAAAGAAAAAGCAAAATGAAACTATGAAACTTAAATAATTATTTGGCAAAACGAATTGTTTTTCATATTAGGCTGGATTACAAAGTGAAACCACACAGAGAAATGTCAATGATACAATAACAGGAGCATGCTCTTTTAAAGATCAAGCAATTTGTGTTTCAAGATTAGTCTTTAAGTAGAAAATGTTAAGTTCACTGTTGTTAGCTTTAAAGCCAAAAACTGGTCATGTAGGACCCTAGGCCGTTTGAACTAATGAAGGATTCCTTCACAAGACTATTCTCTCGCACAGCTTAACTAGAAGAGGAAGTATCAATGTGTGAGAAAAATATTTTAGGCACACTTGTTAACCAGCCACTATAGAAGGACAAATGACACCTCTTACTTAGCTTTCATTCTATTTTTTAAGTTTTTTTTTAGTGTTTTGTTTTTATAAAAAGTCTTCACCCTTCTAATTACCTTCTAATCAACTCACAATCCACATGCAAGATTGAAAAAAAAAAAACATAAAAAAACAACAACAAACAAACGGGAAATATATTTCAACAAATAATGCCATTTAAAATTGAAAGCACCTTCCTTGTGGACTGTTAGCATACCTAAAATTAAATGAATGAGCTAAACATCTGAGTTGCCAACATACAGATGAGCCAGCTGAAGTGGGACTGACAGTCATTCTCCAGTTAAACCAAACTAGAATGCCCCCCTATGTACCATTTTCCTGTAGTCCCCACATCCTACCATTTACTGCAGGTGCTACAGAGTTCCTACACTGCAAAAGGGTGAAAAACTACAAAACCCAAGTATCAAAAAACTGTATATTTATGTTTCTCAAGACACGTGCAGCCAGGAAACATGTTCACCCTTTCAAACAATCAAGCAGACATCTCCAGATGTAATGTGCTCTGTAAACCTATTCCTGCCCAAGCAGCAGAATATGTGCAAGCTCACAAGTCTCAAGTGAGAGGGGCACAAATGAAAATCAAATGACTGAAACAGCAGGAAAAAGTATGTAAACATTTAGAGTCATGAGCCTGTAACTTCTAAGGGCAATTTAGTGGATGCTGCATGCACATCGTTGCAAATTGTCAAAACCACTAAGTTATAACATCAGTAACACAACACCCATCCTTTAGCATCTTGCTCTTTTAGTTACAGCTAGGCAAATGTCCTTTATTATTATCCCAATTATTTAGGGTGCTAGAGTGAGAAAAAAACAATAATAAAAACAACAGCAATAAAATAAATAAAATAAGGAAGCATATGAAACCTACAGAGAAAACTCTGTTTTTAGACAGAATAAGGCTGTAGTTTATTTCTCTTTCTAACAACAGACAACTTTCCTAAAACAAATACAAACATCAAAAACATTTCTCTGCTGACAGGTTTGATCTGTGCCGCTATAGTTTGATATTACTAACACTGTGCCACAGCTAATAGAAATACAAATAAGACCTAATATCCTACTATACTATTGCACTGGGGATTATTCTAGAAGTAATTAATGGCTTCATGTTCAGTTTCTGATTAGTAGCACCATTTGGAGTGGACGACATGTAAAAAACCTTTTACTATGACAATTTTCCTATTTTGGTAAACTTAGATGACAGACAACACTCAGTATTGGAGGGATAAGGTATAGTTAAATCCATGAGCATTTGAATAACGTTTTTTTTATTATGTTATGCTTAAAGCACCAGACTGGGGATTTTAATTTTAAAACAAAAAATTAAAAATCAGGATGTGATTAAGAAGCACATTTTCTGCCTTAATTCAAGAGTTTAGCAAAAGTATTGCGTTATCTGTTTACTAATGTTTAGCAACAGTAATAAAAATGATGAATAACTTTTGCAGTCCACGACTGCAGTTTTCAACCCATGGACATCACCAAGACGTGGACATCTTGGGTTGCTCAGGTCTCTGCCTTGAGTTTTGTCTTTAGTAACTGAAAAATATGAAGTGAGATCAGGTGACTGGTCTGGCCAATGAACATATCTCATTTCTTCTTCTTATCTTGGGCTGGTTTTGCAGTCTACGTTGCATCATTATCCATTTGCCCCATTAAGCACTATCCAACTTCAGTTTGTTATAGTTGTACACTTCAGAATTCATCCTGCTAATTCTATCAGAAGCCACATCATCAATAAACATTTGTGGCAGCCGTACATGCCCATGCCAAGGCTGCATCCACCATGTTTAACAAATTATGTTTTTATGCTCTTCCCACTATTCTGGTAAAAGATAACATTGGTTTCATTTTTCTAAGATAAAACCAAAATATTTTCTGACAAAGTCTAACCTGGCCTTCTTTTTCTTGAGTGTAACCACTGGGCTGCCTCCCACTCATACTGGAGTTAATAACAACTAAATGCAAATTCAACACATGTAAGGATATCCAGATAATTTACCTGCTAAATGTTTCATAAAATAATAAATGAAAACGTGTCACTTTGCCACGAAACTGTTTGTCAGCTAACTGTCCAATTTAGAGCCTATAAAAACATGCTGTAATTCATAATAGGTAATAGAAAATGTATGTAAAACCTCTCCAATTAAAATTGAAAGTCTGCACTTCGATCACATCCTAATTATTTGTCTTAACATCCAGTGAGATGGAGTACAAAAGGCAAAATTTAAAACATTTTTGGATATTTGCTGCTGTATAAAAACTGCAGCAAGGATTTTCTTCCCCTGTTACTGTGATTTTCTCATAATAAAAATAAAGTGACACCAGGCTTATGTATAATCATTCTCTTTCCTCTCCAGGCTGGACGGTCACATCAGTGTCAATGAAGTTTTTGCACCAATAATATGTAGTTAACAGAAAGGCTTTTTCTACCATGGGTAAAGGCAATAAAAATAGTGTTTTACATTACTAGTAAAAGAAAAAAATAAAATAAAACTAGAAAAAAAGGAAAGAAAAAAAATCTAACCAACTGAACACACCACAGAAACTTTGGGACTGCGCCACCTAAAGTTAATGCCTACTCTTTTGGCTTTAACATTTAGAAAGTCTTAAAAGTCTTAAGCTAAATTTAATGTTTGACTTTTGATAATAAAAGGATTTTATGAGGCAAAGCCTAGGTGACATTTTTTCAGGAAGCTATACTTTCACCTGTCATGTTCAAATAAAAAATAATACAAAACAACACCCCAAAACTTTGTTACACATAAACTTGCCTACAGTATCCAGCAGTAAGGAATGATTGTGCTTCCAGCAACTTTAAAATGTAGATATTCTGCTTGGGGCAAGGGGGGGGGGGGCAAAATTTATCAAAACATACTCCAAATAAACATATTTTGTTAAAACAAATAAAATATAAAATACTAAAATAACACTCAGGTAAAGAAGACAAACAAACCTTTCCTTAAGAAGCAACATAATTATTTAGACATGTCCTAAATATCAGTATAGCATCACACATTATCCATATTTTAAGATGTCCAGTTGCACAATATCATTTTCACTTCTCACTCTGATAAGATCAACAGTGTCTTGTAAAATAACTTGAAAATAAAGATCTTAAATGGTTCGTCTCCCTACAGTATATTGCGTTTACGGTAAAGACTCCTGCATTGAGTTTGCTCAATGTTAACTGTTACAGTAAAATTATACATATTTGTAAAAGGGTAAAATGCAAATACAAAGTAGTTTAACATGGAACAGCTTGAAGTGTAATAACTGCCCAATAATTTAAAACCATGTTTAAGTGAACGAACCTATTTTTTGGTTTGAGTTTTTAAGTGTAATGAAAACTGTTCACATGATCAACTGTGAGTAATACAATTGATTAACACATCAATATTAGCATTATCAAACATTAAAATGACAAAAAAGTAGAATTCATATTTGAGCCATATATTGGGTCCTGGAAACATTCGAGAGTAATCGTGTGATCACTGGAACATGTTAGCATCTACTGTGTTAGTCTCTTCAAAGGCAACAATTTATTTTCTCTGCTTTTCAGAAGAAAAAAATCTCAATACTGGTTAAAAGATTCCCTCCCTTCTTTTTGAAAATATCATTCATGGGCAACATTACATTTATAAAATTCTTTGGCTTAAACCTATTTCCACTTCTCCCAAACTATGAAATCATACGTTATCTGGTTAAATAATGAAGACGTAACAAATTGGAATTATCTGAGCATGAGAGCTCATTCATGACCTTGAAAGCAAGCAATGACAGTTCTTTAAAACATGGACATGTAAGACTGGCTCTGCCTTCAGGAATCCAACTAATAGGTTTGATAACCATTTATCAATATTATTGGACATATTATTGGATTTACAGATTTTGCATCAATATGATGTAGGACTGTGGTTTATCAGGTTCACTGAATTAGGCAAAAAAAAGAAACTCACAATCAACAAAATCTTCCCCTATGAAAACATCTCTAGTAATGTCCTAAGGTAAAACACATAAAAAATGCATATATATTCTATATAAGAACAATTTATGTACATGCTAGTACTCTGATTAATTAATTTCTGACCATTGCTAAGTTACAAAAATATGTATTTTCTGTATTAACTAAAAATAAAATTCATAATTACCACATAAAGTTGTAATAATGCTGACCTCTGTAAGTAACATTCATTGATTACTATCTAAGTGACACGTTAGTTCACCTTTTTATGCCCAGTACACTATCAACTTATTTAGAGGGAGATTTTACTAATATCTAATGGCTTTGTCCGTTATTAGGCAGTTAAAACATTACTAACTGTTACATGAGGAACAAAAGTTCTACCAAGGAGGGGAGGACGGCAGAACCTGGGAAAGAAAAGGCATAGACTCCATGGGCCTCATGGCAATATTGAGTGGCCCAGTTATATTCATGGGCATAGGAGTGGTGATAGCTACCGGGTGGGCAATATTCATGTGTGCTGTTGTAGGGATTCCAACAGAGGTCAGGTTCACAGGGCCAGTGATGGTGACAGGGTGCTGCAGATTAACTGGAGAAGTAATGTTAATGGTGCTGGTGGCAGTATTAATCTGAGCTGTGATGGTAACAGGATTGCTGACATTGCCACCGCGGTTCACAGCAGAGGTGATGGCTGCAGAGTTGGTGACAGGTGTCGCAGTCGCAGAGCTGTTGTGTACGTTGTTGGCATCTATATTAGAAAAGAAAAAAGACACAATTAGGGCTGGTCAGCCTTATAGATACATATTACCCTTTGAAAACAAGGAAAGACAACAGCCCTCTCAGCTCCTTGGCTGTGGGGGACTGAAAATATCAATACATCATTATCACATAATGTCAACTGTGGTAATATATTTGAAGAAACGTACCTTTATGAGAGTTGTCAATTAGGACTTGGAAGGAGTTATTTAAAATCTCTCCTACCGTCAACTCACCTGAGGGGTAAATTCAAAAAGCAGGATCAATAGACTAACCAGTTAATTATTGTTAATGTTATAATTAAAAAATTTAAACAGAAACATACTAAGGACATCTTAATTTCTCCATATTCCTAAGGTTGGACGCACACTGCAGTGTAGGACTTAGACCAGTAATTAGCAGGCCTAGGTAAGCTTAGGATCACTGACTAGTTTCACTCTGGCCCACAGATATTTGGCACATCGCTGGGTCATTTGTGATCCGTTCTCAAAAAGAAAATCTAAATTTCAAAGTCCAGACAGAAATGACACCTCGGTAATAGCAGATGGCCTGTGATGAAATGTAAGGTAGTGCGCATCTACCCCGAGTGCTGTGGTCCTTTTTGTGGTTAATTTAATTGATCTACTGATCCTGCTTCATGAAATTTAACCTTACATTAGCAAAATATCTATTATCTACACATGAGAATATCCTCAACTGTACCAGTGCTCAAAGAAAAAAAAAAAGTCTTTGTACTTAGATAACATGGTACGACATGAATTAAAACTGGCCACTATTGTTTTGCATAGGTTATGCTTAAATAATTAGGGATTTCTGCTATTTCTGCTACGGGATTACCTTTTCGTGGCCCTGAGTGGTTCCACTGCCAGTCACTTATGCCTATTCAGAAATACAGACACATATTGGGTTACATAAACAAGGGGAGCACTGCCATTATCCTTGGAGTCAACTTGATCACTTAGTCAAGTTGTGTGTACATGGTGATGGGGTACAAAACCTCGACAAGGGTTTTAGCCTTCCTAGTATAAAATAAAATCCAAAATATCAGTCTCTCAAGTTAAACTTTTTGTGTGTCTGTGTGTTTTTTTTCTATTAGGCTGAGCAAGGCCAAGTAAATGGTTTTCAAATGCATTATAAATGTCTGGGTGTTTAGGTTAGGACTAAAGAGGCTAACATTCCTCTATCTTGAACTGTGCTTCAATGATTCTGACAGTATGACTCATGGGAATCAAGCAAGGATGTGAGTGCTTGTAGAATAAAATCAGGGAACACGTAGATAAAAGTATTTTTGCTTGTAAATTTTTTCCACATGTTGTGTTTTAAATTTAGTTACAGGACAAAAATATTGACAAATGTGTAGACTGACATTTAAACAAATATGCTGAAAGCTACAAACTGTTTTTTAAAGGTAAAGTTTCATTCAAAGCGTTTTTTAAGTACAATTACCGCTGAGCCTGATTCTACACTCTGGGAGAACCAGGGTGAGGGAAGGGCGGCCATCTGCCGTGACCAGTTTGCGGTGAGTTCACCTACGAGCCCCAACTGTCACTCGGGGATATTAGCACATTATGCTTTAAATGACATTGTGGCAGTGGTTTGGTCTCTGGCTCCACTGCAGTGGGCTCAAGGCTGATGATTGTGGTAACGAGGTTTCCTTCCTTTTAGTGATGCCGGGGACCTGAGACAAGTGTGTGGAGTGTGGAGTCAGCTGCAAAGCTAATTGCCAGACGGCGCCAAACCACCAGGAACATATCTGTGCTGTAAATAAAACCAAACGGTCACCTGAATGCCGTGTGGGGTCCAGGTCTTTTCACAGACATAAAACCAGTCCTCCTTATGACTTCATGCTGATTTACCATGTTTATTATGCTAAAAGGAAACCATTTACATATGTAAAGTGTGTAAACAACAAATGGCACTAAATCCATGCCAGATATTATAGTTAGCACTTACAAATAAAGAAGCACAACTTTTATTATGTTTTAACTGTTTGCTGTGTCTATTTTCTATTCTTATGCGTTCTTGGGCATTCATGGCTCGTCTCTCATTTGACTCAGTTACTTAAACCCACACTGACTGAATTTTGTTAAGACAATACATACATGGTGCATGCTTGTACACCTTTAATCTGTCCCTAGAAAGTAAAGTATAGACAGATTTTCCACACTTAAGCTTTAAGTTCCTTTCTCGCTCTTTTGATATCCTGTCTCTGGGAATCAAACCATGTTCCACCACCACTGGACCAGATGAAGTTAAAAACAAGTTATTAATTTACATACTTTCAATTTCCTTCAATTACATTTGGGCTTCACTTTTCCTCACTTCTAGTATGATGTAATGTGAGACAAGAATGTCTAAACCCAAAAAAGGTTTAGACATTCTTCCTCATTTTCCTTTCTGTTGCATTTTTTGTTTGGACATGCTGTCTGTATTCACGATTGTGCTTTGTAAGAAACTTAAATATGTTTGTGTTGTGATCTGAATATAGTCATCTTTAGGAAAATGGGCTCTGTCAGCCGATTGTGCCGCTTGGTCTGTAAACTAACATGTCAAATTCAGCTGACTGAGCTTATCGATCCAGTGAACCACTTGTGCACCTGACAAAATCAAGCTCTCTGTGCTGTCCTCATTCATAAAGTGCTCTACAAACCCTAACAGTAAAACTAATGGGTGAATTTTCCTGTTTCAGTGTGGTTAGCAAACACCGGAGAACCATTTTCTGTTTAAGAGAGAGTGTAAAAGTGTACAGTATATTCTTGTTTTTGTAACATTAAACTCATTTCTGCAGCCAGGGGCAGTAGACTGCCTTTATTTTTAGAGTCCTTGTTTTCCACCAAGTTCTTGGTTTTGTCACTAGTTGTCAAGAAAAGAAAGAAAATTGTACTGTAAAACTTATTTATTTTAGTTATTTTACTGTAGGGGATGTCTATGCGACTACTGCAGTGTGTATTGTGCATTATGTTGTACAGAGAGGTGGGCACAGGCAGGCACCAGTGTTGTGCAGTGGTGCAATTGGGTAATCTCAGTCTCTCACCGAACGTGCTCCCGTGATAAGTCAGCACATGGAGCGGGTGGGAGGTATTGTCCAACACTGTAATAATCTTGGACAACATCCGCCTCTCTGACCTGGATGACCTCTAAGTTTCTGCTTCTAAATTCAGATAAAACTGAGGTTATTGTACTCTGCCCTAAAAATATTAGAAATATGGTATGGTTGGCATTACCTTGACCTCCAGTAACACACTGAGGATTCTTGGAGTCATTCATGACCAGGATGTGTTATCAATGCACATATTGAACAAATATATAGAACTGTTTTCTTCTATTTTATATATCTCTAACATTAAAAACATTCTGTCCCAGAGTGACACTGAAAAACTAGTTTATACACATATTACTATTAGGCTAGACTGCTGTAATTCATTATTATCAGGATGTCCTAAAAAATCCTAAAAAGCCTTCAAATGATCCAAAATATTGCAGCAATACTGACAGGGACTAGAAAGTGAGCGCATCTCTCTTCTACATTGGCTTCCCTTCATTGGCTCCCTGTTAAATCCAGAATTGAATTTAAAATCCTGCTCCTCACATAAAGGGTCTTGAATAACCAGGACAAATCGTATCTTAATGAGCTTAAAGTACCATATCACCCAATTAGAGATCTACGCTCTTAGACTAGGAACCAAAAGTAAGGCCACAGAGTATTTAAAAGTACAATGGGAGGCAGAGCGTTCAGCTTTCGGGCCCCTCTTCTGTGGAACCAGTTTTCAATTTGGATTCAGGAGACAGACACTGTCTCTACTTTTAAGATTAGGCTCAAAACTTTCCTTTTTGCTAAAGCATATAGTTAGGGCTGCATCAGCTTACCACGAATCTTCCCTTAGTTATGCTATAATAGTCTAATGCTTTTTCACTTACTATGTGTTAACACAGCATTGCTCTGCATTAAATCAGTAGTTATTAATCTCTGTCTCTCCTCCACAGATTGTCTTTATATTGTTTTCCTCCCATCACACCCAACTGGTCACTGAGGTTTCCGCCCTTTCCTTCCCACTGTTGACAAATTTTTATTTGAAGAGGTAATTTGATTGCTGGGTACTGAGAGTTCTTTACCTTACAATATAAAGCCCCTGAGGTTGATTTGGTACTATATAAATAAAACTGAATTAACTAACTGTCCTCTTTTACTGACAATGCTGGTAGAAACTAAGTGAGAAGACACTGCTGGCATGTGGACTCAAATATCTGAGCAAACGCAAATGTCAAAGAAGCATACTGATCAGTGCATTTACGCTGGATAACTAGCTCACAGTTGCTGATATACAAAATTCTCTTTCAATCTCATTTTTGCTGCTGCACTCAATGAAAAATGAGGGATTTTGTGTCTGCAGTGATTTCCTCATGAATCACAGGTGCTGTGTTACAAATCCAGCATGGTGGACAGAGGACAGCTGAGAATGAGACCTCTTGGTCTTCTGCTTTGTGATCGACTGCTACTTTAGCTACAAATGGGAGTTTTCCAACATGTTTACCACAAAAATATTTTTAGGTAACTATAAATTTAAAACAGTGAAAATGCCTTCAAAGTAAAAATGTGGAAAAAACAAGATCAAATTTTTATCCTACAAACTTTCCCATTATGTAACAGTGTTGATACATTCACACTAACATTTTTTTCCTCCTGGCAGCAGGTTTTTCAGACAAAGTAAACAATTATTTATTGGTTTTGACTGTTAAATCATTTACTAAAAACCTGGCAACATCAGCAATTAACATTCAATATTTTTTTCTTTGTGTAGTTGAAACCGTCATTATTCTGTCATTATTCCTCAAATCAGATGCTCCTAACGAAAGAAGTCCAGAGGTGACCGAGCCTTTGCAACCGTAGCACCTACAGTCGTGGCCAAAAGTTTTGAGAATTACATAAATATTGGAAATTGGGAAAAGTTGCTGCTTAAGTTTGTATAATAGCAATTTGCATAAACTCCAGAATGTTATGAAGAGTGATCAGATGAATTGCATAGTCCTTCTTTGCCATGAAAATGAACTTGATCCCCAAAAAACCTTTCCACTGCATTCCATTGCTGTCATTAAAGGACCCTCTGAGAACATTTCAGTAATCGTCTCGTTAACTCAGGTGAGAATGTTGACGAGCACGAGGCTGGAGATCATTATGTCAGGCTGATTGGGTTAAAGAGGGTGATGCTTGAAATCATTGTTCTTACATTGGTAACCATGGTGACTGCAAAGAAACACGTGCAGACATCATTGCGTTGCATAAAAATGGCTTCACAGACAAGGATATTGTGGCTACTAAGATTGCACCTAAATCAACAATTTATAGGATCATCAAGAACTTCAGGGACGAAGACTATTGGAAGATGGCCTGGTGTCAAGAAGGGCAGCAAAGAAGCCACTTCTCTCCAAAAAAACATCAGGGACAGATTGATCTGCTGCAGAAAGTCTGGTGAATGGACTGCTGAGGACCGGGGTAGAGTCATG
>VUQR01025678.1:2512-23512 GCA_015108515.1 Hemichromis elongatus | reverse complement strand
CACACACACACACACACACACACACACACACACACACACACAAATGGGTGTGTGTGTGTATTACTACATCTGTGTCTGTATCTATTACTTCCAGACTCGTCTGTAGTTCACTGGTTTATTCAGTCTATTTGTGTCTTTTTTCATATTCTCTGTTCTAATGCCAAAGAGAATTGCCTTTATTCCTCACCTTTACAGTCTGTCTTCTTACGGTTTCACACATAGGCACACAGACACATATACACACATACATTGCTCTTTCTCTAGACCCTGGTTATAATCAATGCCTCCCCCAGGTAGGCTAAGTCTGATTTATTCTACCAGATAGCGCTGAAGAGTTTAAAGTAAAACAGTCAAATATTGAGTCAGATTTGATGTGCATCTCAATACACACTGCATGCTTTTGCATCTAAAAGAAAATGCTATTATCCGTATCCTTTAAGGGTAAGAATAAAGGGATTATTTAGTGTTGCGAGAGCTCGCGAGCTAGCCATTGTAAAACCATTCAAAATGAAACTAAACAATTCTTGCAATAAATTATGGTTAGAGATTTCTTTTCCATGATTTTGCGTTGATAAATTCAACACAGATGTTATAATAAATCATGTGGTGCACCAAATTCCCAGTTTTACTTGACCACATGCTGAGTTAACTGTAGTGCTCAATTCCATCCATTGCCCCAGCTGTGTCATTAGAGATATACAACACAGTATTATCAGCTGACTGACAATGAAACACTGCTATTGTTAGCATGCAAGTAGATGTAGTATGTGTATTTTGGCAGAACTGCACACACGTGTATGCGTTAGCTAACGCGACGAAAGACATTCAAGGAGATAAGTGAGATAAATCTGGATCCCGGGGTGTGATATTTCACAAAGAGTGATTTTTGATATCTTGTTTTGAAAGCATTGTCTTCAAATTTCAACAACTAACAGCTCAGACTATATAGATCTATTTGAAGTTGCACAGATCAGTGCTCAATTTCTTATAGTTGCTAAAATGACAATGACAAAAGTGTTATGGGAAACCTTTTTTTTTTTTTTTTAGCCAAAAGACATTTATTAACAGAGACATGTTAGAATTTTTCAGCTCCTTACTTAGTACCTCTGCTAGCTTCATCTTTTCATGAAAAAGATAGATGTCAAAAAGAGAAAAAAAAATAGTGAAATTCCACCAATAGTTAAATTTAACAAGTAAGTTCTTCACACAGTGGAGTATTTAGTGTGTGACAAGAAAGATATGTTCCTTTTGTGATTAATGATGAAGATAGTGCTGAAGTGAGAGTATTTTTTCTCTCTTCTTTATTCAGATGTTATTGCCCTTCTTCTTTTTAACCTTTTTGCTTAAGTTCCACATAAAAGAAATCTATGGCTATGGAGGCAAAAAACACGGGGACGAGTACAAGACTTACATTTTGTGAAAAGACATAAAACTGTAATCAAGCTCATTTTTACTCTATATCTAATGGACATGCAAACAAACAACTGCTTGCTTGAAGGATAGCAAGTTAGTCATTAATAAGGTAATTAACATGTTCCTGATAAGTGAACAATATATATATATATATATATATATGTTATCCTTCTTCCATTAAACCTTTTGGTGCACTGCTTGTATTTGCTTCATGGCTTCCACACATCATTTATCTTGGTGAAAAGATTTGCTTTCAGTGACCACTGCTGAAGTTAAAAGATTTACAGCTTACACCACACACTCAGTGGTGCTCGTGTACCACCTGAGGTATTATCTCACAGTTCTGTCAGCAGAGCAGAGAGCATTTATCAATCTAAATTTCACTCCACACACAGATTTACACACTTGTTCATTTCTAGTTATGCTTTGTGAACATGGGTATGAGCTTGTGTTTATTCATATCTGTAGTGACAATATTGTTTTATTACCAGGAGGGTGAAGCTCCCAATTTCCCTTGAACAAGGTCGTATTCTCCATAGCAGAAAAAACAAAGGCCACGCTCACACTAGAAGAACTGGATTCTACTGCTGCAAATCACTGATGTCATGCCTTTTAAGTAGAACCTGTCCCCTTTCTTTCTTTAGTGCTCATGAGTGCATACATGTTTGAATACATAATGCAAGGTAAGTAAAAATCTAACTTACAGCAATGCTGTTTTGCCTCACTGTGACAGATAAATCCGAGATATGGTTTTGTGTGTGTCTGTTTGCACGGAGTGCCTATGGCAACTGTCAATCACTGCTGTCATTTTTGAATGAGCTTCACTGGGAGATGAGGGTCTATTTGATTTGATCGCTGAGGGGAAGCATACGGCCTGTATCACTGAATTACACACACATACGCGCGCGCACACACACGCGCACACACACACATAGGGAAGACAAAGTTGCTATTCCTGCTTTATATCAAATTCTTTTGGAATGCCCACATACTGACTATATCCTTAGAGATCAACAAAGATCCAGGTAGAGCCAAAGACACAGACACATGGGAAAGAATGTACGTAGT
Source organism: Hemichromis elongatus (assembly GCA_015108515.1). NCBI lineage: Eukaryota > Metazoa > Chordata > Actinopteri > Cichliformes > Cichlidae > Hemichromis > Hemichromis elongatus. The sequence goes on along the minus strand of VUQR01025678.1, from coordinate 21,031 downwards.
GATCAAATTCATTCCAACATTTTAAATAAACATCATCAAACTCATCATTTTAAGAGATAAAAAGAGGGAGGAAGATTTGCTCAAGTGGAAAAAGATGTGACCAGAGCAAAGAATAAGAAACGTCCAACTTGTAGAAAGGGTTGAAGATAAAAGAGAGGAAATAAAAGGGGGCACCAATGCAATGAATGTAAGAAAGAAAGTGACAGAGAGAAGGACTGTGTTCTCCTTCTCGCTGTGGTCAGAGGGCTGGAGGCTTGTCTCCTGCTGTAAAGAAAGTGCAGACAGAGTGTGGGATAGCTTGGCCTGCTAACCTTGGAGTGCTAGTAATTGGCACTTAGCATTAAACAGCCCCTCTGCCTCTGGGATAAAAAAAATGTTAGCTATGAAAGACTAAAACGAATTCATCACACGGGCAAATATCACCTTCAGAGAAATATATTTTGAAAATAGAAATAGTTCATTTAACTTCAAAGGTAGCAGAAGGGAATGCATTCCGCATTCTGTATTTCACATTCTAGCAAAAAGTGTGTTTTAATGCAAAAACAAAGAATCAAAAAACAAAAATTAAAAAAAATAAACAAAATTGATGTCCAGTGTTTGCTGTTCTCTTGTTTTCGTGTTTAGAAAATTGCATTTTTACCATTCAAAGCTTCCCAAAGCTTGGTGACGCTTGCAGTATATGACTGAATAGCTAAATAAAAAGGCATGCACTGCATGAAAAAAGCTTTTAATGACTAAAATCTCATTTTAGGGGCAGGAAAAAAATGGCTTTTAATAAGCACGTATTCATGTATTTGGTTTGGCTATACTTATCTATATTAATATTTTTTTTGCATCTGCAAACATCCTTGATATGGTTTTGATTTGAATCAAAACATTGTGTTATCACAGTGAACATGTTGGAGATTTTGCCTTCATCCAGGAAACAGAAAGCACATTTAGCATTTATCTGTAGTCACCTGATGGATGCAAGTCCAGTACCCATCCTCTTTTTAGCTCTTTTTTGGTCTCCACAAGCTCCCGAGGGAACTCTAGAAGCTCCACTATGTTCATCAGCTAGTTGCTGTTGCCAGTTGGCAGTGGGCTTTTGGCTTACAGTGGATTTATCATGATTTAAATACCTACCTAATGAAGACAAAAGAAAGCACTGAGAATAGACTAAAAATCATGTGAAATATGCTAAAACGTATGTATAACTGCAGTACAGCTGACACTTTCTATCTATTTCTATCTATATTGCTGTCATTATTCTTGTTTTTGTTACATTACCAAATAGGCAGTGTTTGTTTGAAAAATACATTTAGCTAATTATGGGGCAGCCTTGATGAGACTGGCGTCTGCTGTCTACATGTTACATTAAGGACTTAATTCCTTAAGATCTCATTCAACATGTCAACCTTCTTCTTCCTGACAGTATTAAAAAAAGAGAAAGAAAATGTTTCTATTCAGACCTCATATGGAGCCAGGAGCATGCCCATATTCAACACTGCTCCAGCTCTGGTATGTTGAAAATAGAAAACAAGACTGGTAGGTGATGTTTACCGGCCTTTACTGATGCTTTCTTATAGCGCTAAGGGAAGAATGTTACTTCGAGTCTTCCTTAGTAGGTGATGGAGAAAAAGTAATGTAAGATTGACAGCACAGCCCATTCTTATTCCTAAAATATCATACGTGTCATTTTGTTAGAATTGCTGGTACCTCAAAGATGTGCACAAGGTGTCGTTTGGCTTTAGTGGCCTGAACAACTGGGTATATGGCAACAGTTAGAAAGAAGTCACACTCTTCAAATGTGGAAGTTTGTAAATTACCCCTTGAAATCCTATTGAAACAGAAGAGAGAGCTTCTTTTTTAAACTTAGGGGTCATTTTTTTTTAACCCAAACTATGATCCTCAGTTAAACTCAGGGAACATATTGTCCCAAAATGAACACAAACCACATCAGTGACAAACATGTACCATATTGATGAGTAGTGTAACTTTGCAATGCTCCACAGAACATGGAAGATGAACTAGATATCAAAAAGCTGTTGCTCTCAAAACACTTGGGTGAGTGGCAGGCCAAAATATACTCACCAGTAGCTTGTTCAAGTACTCTTTATTGGAAATATCTAATTGGCTACTCATATGGCAGCTAATCAATGCATTTAGACTGGTAGACATTGTCAAAGTGGCCTACTGAAATTTAAACCAAGCATCAGACTGAGGAAAAGAGATGATTTTAGTGACTTAAAACGTGGCATGAATGTACGTGCCAGATGGTTTGCTTTGACTATTTCGGAAACTGCTGATCTGCAGAGATTTTCCCACACAACCAACTCTAGGGTTTACAGAGAATGGTCAGAAAGAGTAAAAATAGCCACTGGGTGAAAATACCTTGTTGATGGCAGAGGTCAAAGGAGAATGGCCAGATTGCTTCGAATTGATGAACAGGAAACTAAGGCTACAGTTCACGTGGGCTCACCAAATCTGGACAATAGGGGATTTGAAAAACGTTGCCTGATCTGATGAGTCTCAATTTCAGCTGTGACATTTGGATCACAGGGTCAGACCACAGTGTACCCGTCTTCTGATGGCTGCTTCCAGCACGATAACACGCCATGTCACAAAGCTCAAATCATCTCAAAGTAGTTTACTGAATGTGACAGTGCGTTCACTGTACCAAAATGGGCTCCACCGTCACCTAGTCTCTATGTAGCACGGCATTTTTTGGAATGTAGTAGAACAGGACATAGCTATTGTGAATGCGGAGCCACTGTTTGATGCCATCGTGTCATGGATTGAAATCTCTGTGGAGTCTGTCCGTCTGTCTATATTTTTCTTAACATCACTGCACAAAAGCCAGGTCGGACTATAGCAGACGTGCAGAATTTACAGAACTTTTCCCTCTTTCTTATTAAATTTAGAGTTTACATTTGCATGAACTTGTAATTAAAAACGATTTTAATTTTGCTCTAAGACCCAATAAAATATTTGTGATGGCACCTTAAACAGAAAACTAATTGAAAAGCTTGAAATGTTTTAAACTAATTATGGAGCTCATATTTTAGCATTCCCAGAGTTTGTTTCATAAAGCAGACAGAGGCTGTGCTTGTGAACTGTAAAAATAACCTAAGAAGTTGATTAGATGACTTGAAATACCGTCAACAGTTTTCTACACAAAAAAAGTCATGTTATTCTATTTTTTCCTCTTGTCTTTTTTTTTCAGAAAGTAAAAATGAGCCTCTTTACTCTTTCTTTAGTTCACTGAGGCATGAAGCAACTGAAGGGCCAGACAAAGGCATATATAAAAGTTAAATATAGTTCAGTCACATGCCATGAAGCGGTATTATTGATGTGATCTAACAAATATAAATCCAGGTTGACATATGAAGTTTCGTTTCTTTCCATCTCACTTTAAAGAGGCCTTAGTTCTCACATTATGAAACAATGATACTGCTATTTTAGCCTAATGTGATGGTTTGATTGAACTGCGCTTAAGGAGGCACTAAGGATTTTCTTTTCTTTTTTATGCAACAGTCTATGATCATCGCAAAGAACAACCTTTAGTTTCCATCCATATTTTGTCAAAAATACCTGTAACTTTGACATTTTTTGCTTCTCTAATTTTCTGTTTTTACTCATTTTAATTTTTTTTTTTTTTTCCATTTCTCATTTTTAATTTTGACGTCACCAGTTCAGCCCGACGTGCTGGCAGACTATCACCTCCCACTCCCACTTACCGTCGGAGTCCACCAAGGATCAGCTCTGTCATCCCTGCACTTCGTCCTTTGTATGGATACCATCACGGCCAACCTCCAGTTAACTTATCCATAGTCTCTCCTCTTTGCCGATGACATATTCCTTGCCAGTAAAGCCAGGGAAGAGACCCAAATGGCGACTCAACTCTGGAAGACCAGGCTTGATGAATATGGTATGCCGCTCAATACGAGAAAGATCGAATACCTGGAAGGAGGCTCCCAAACTGATGGCACCATCATAATTGACAAAGAGTGTAGAAGAAGACAGTAGAGTTCTGCTACCTGGGCTCAGTCATCAGCTACGATGGAAATATCACCTCCGATGTCCGAGCACGAATGAATGCAGCCTGGTTAAAATGGCGACAGGTCATTGGTGTCCTTTGTGACAGAAGAATGCCAGATTGACTCAAACGGAAAATCTACAAAACCGTGGTCTGCCCAGTGGCCCTGTATGGCTCCGCTTGTTGGCCCGCATTGAGAAGGCCCTAAACGTCATGGAGATGCACATGCTCTGATGGAGCCTAGGAATTACGAGATGGGACCGTGTTACAAACAAGGACATACGGAACTGACTAGGTATAGCCCCAATTAAGGGAAAGATGCTCAAGTCCTGCCTGAGGTGGTAAGAACACGTGATTCGAAGCAATGAGAACTCTGTAGCAAAAATGGCTATGAGGATCGACCCAGAAGGACACGGGCTTTGAGGCAGACTGAAGAAACGGTGGATGGACAAAATCAAGGAAGACATTAAGACCCTCGACACATTACCTTAGGACGCCTTGGACAGAACAAAATGGAAAAACCTTTGACGAAGAGCGGACCCTGCACCAGCAGGAACAATGCCCAGATGAACAAGAAGACTATTTTTTTAATGTTATTCCTTTGGTTTATTCCTTTCTTTCATGGACACCCTAGAAATAACTTTTAACAAACATCACAAATTGTCGTCATTCCTCTTTCTTCTTTGGTACTTCTCCCAATGTCACAAAAAGAAGATTGTTTCAACACAAGACACAAATATTTTTATTTTAAAGCAGCACTTCACCGCTATCACTGAAGCAGTGCACTACAGAGACACCTTCATACCTTTGATATAAGACAAGTATGTATATTTTGTTTATAGTGTCTTTTCAGGTTACAGCTAGTTTAATGACATTTAAGTTGTCGTCTGATTCGTTCAAAAATGACATATATTTGGATAAATTCACAACATATAACATCCTTAGCAAAACAATAATCAAATTACAAAGGCACATTGTTTATACAATCCTGTTCTCTCTGTGACTGGGCCCCATCTGTATAATCAAACACACAGATCATTACCATGTGTGCCATATTAAATTTCTGCCAAACCCCAATTAAGGTAGGATTACCTATGCATGGTCAGTTTTATCCTCATTTTGGAAGTGTTGTGCATATCCATATGCAATGCATAATTAAATTGGTACCTGTATTTGCTTTTTGCCATTGGAGGTAGCTTTTCTACCGTAGGCTTCTGGCTTCTGGTTAAAAATCTCAATCCCAAGCTCTATTTGTGACTAGTGGAAACTTTTTTCTTAGAGAGACAGCAATTACCTTAAGAGTTTCCTCCTACTGCAATCTCAGTGCAGGCACATCACTGATTCCCATTAATTGCAGGTGCTATTGCAAGGGAGTTGCGCATAAAATTAGTGCTGCACACACATGTCCCCATCAGAAAATGTCTGTATGATAGACAGTGAAGACTGAATTAGGATTTTAAGAAGATGAAGAGCTCTGTGCAAACTCATTAAAAATAGTTAACAACTGACATTGCTTTATTAAACATGTGCTTACAGTATGCACGCACGCACGCACACAGACACTCACACACACACAGACATTTTCAGCCAGCACCACTCTAGGGACTTAATTATTGCCACATATGAGCAGACGGAAGCTCCCTTATATTATTAACATAGTTTCATTTTCCTTTTAATATTCAAGAAAGGCTTATTAAAGGGAAAAAAAAGCAGGAAAAAAGAGAGGGGATCTTGATCAAATAAAAATATCTTTGTTCCCTTCCTGTCAGAATGAAAGAATGAAAGAGATGTAGTGTTATGATGAGGCTGGTGGCTGTAGCCTTTGAAGAAAAGACATATAATTCTAACAAAATTCACCTTATCCTCCACTCTGACCTCGTAGTCTACAGTGACCCTTTTTGCTCTGAATACCTTGTTCCTATTTTTTTTATTCCCATTCTTTTTAGTTTGTTATCTTTCCCAGGTTATTCGATATCTGTTTGCCTGTGGCACATGAGAGAAATTTTAGTATTTCAATCATTTCTTCTTTTCAGTTTCCTACAGGACATGTAACCTGAAGCTGAAAAAGGGCCTGGTATTTCATGTAGTATTTACAGGCAAATGATGGTGTGATTTTTGACAGGGGTGATAGTCGGCCTGTTTTAAAAAAAACCCTTTCATTTTGGTTACTTTTCATTTCCCTTTACATTTTTACCACCCACACTATTTAGCTTGGTGCGTTAGGTTGTATTATACTGTACTATACTGGATATTGATGTAAAATTTGGACTTTTAGGTTCTTGCACTGAATGCAGCCAGAGATCTGAGGAGATCTCTAAATTTCCTCAGGCTCAAGACTCAACCATGTTGACAGGCCTTACCGTTTGGAAATGCCTTTTATTACATAGAGACCATGAAAACATCATGAATTCACATCCCCTTTGATGTGATATATATCACATCCCCTTTGATATAATCTGAATTTTATAATCTGCATGTTATTTCAAACAGTTTCATTCAACACTGCATTATTAAGCAACATGAAACAGCCTTTAATGCACAAAATGCTAGTGGGCATGATGAGCTATACGTTTATAATCAGAATATCTCAAAAACTAATATCTTTTTTTTATATGCAATACGTCATTCATCATATTTTCATATACCATACTGAATGACACTGACCCTGTTTCTGTGGAACACTGTACCGATCTGTTGTGGTGAACAGAGAGCTGAGTGTAAAAGTGAAGGTCTGAATTCACCTATGGCCATCAGCTGTGGGTAGCGACTGAAAGAACAAGTGGCAGAAATGGGCTTCCTCCGAAGGCTGGTTGGCCTCTCCTTTAGATATAGGTTGAGAAGTTCAGTCATCCGAGAGGGGCACAGATTAGAGCCGCTGCTCCTCCACATCAACAGGAGCCAGTTGAGGTGGTTCGGGCATCTGATACTTCCTGGGTGCCTCCTAGGTGAGGTGTTCTGGGCATGTCCCACAAGGAGGAGGCCCCAGGGCAGACCCAGGACACGCTGGAAAGATTGTATTTCTTGGCTGGCCTGGGTACCAGATAAGCTGGAGTAGGTAGCCAGGAAGAGGGAGGTCTGGGCTACTCTGGTAAGGCTGCTTCCCCCGCGACCAGATCAGCAGAAGAAGATGGATGAATGGATGGATAGACAGCTGTGTTACATTTACACCAGATGTTACAGAACACAGACCTTCCAAAAAGTTAATCTTTTGTCTTGTCAGCGCACAGAGTATTTTCCCAAAAGTCCCGGGGATCATCAGAATGTTTCTGGCAAAACTAAGGTAAGCCTGTATGTTCATTTTGTTCAGCAGTAGTTTTCATCTTGGAACTCTGCCATGCAGGTCATTTTTGCCTGGTGTCTTTCTTATGGCAAAGTCACGAACATTGACCTTACGCAGCCAAGTGAGGCCTGCAGTTCTTTGGATGTTGCTCTGGGGTCTTTTGTGACTTCTTGGATGAGTCATTGCTGCGCTCCTGCGCTTCATTTTGGTTGGCCAGGCACTCCTGGGAAGGTTCACTACTGTTCCATGTTTTCACCATGTGTGGATAATGGCTCTCACAGTGGTGTGCTGGAGTCCCACAGCTTTAGAAATGGCTTTGTAACTTTTTCCAGACAGAGAAATCAAAATTACTTTGTTTTTCATTTGTTCCAGAATTTCCTTGGATCACAGCATGATGTCTGGCTTTCGAGGATCTTTTGGTCTACTCCACTTTGTCCAACAGGACCTATTTAAGTGATTTCTTGATTAAAAACAGGTGTAGCAGTAATCAGGTTGGGCGTGGCTAGAGAAACTGAACTCTAAAGATGTGATACACCACAGTTAATGTATCTTATAAAAAAAGCCAAACACTGTTTTTTTCGTTTGGTTTTTTTTACACAGACCTATTTAGGTTTGATTTTTTCCCCATTTTTAATAAGCACCTTACTTTAGAAACTGCATTTTGGGTTTACTAAGCTGAAACATTTAGGTGTGACAAACATACAAAAAAATCGGGAATCAAGAAGAGGGCAAGTACTTTTTCATAACACTGTATGTAAAATCAATATATCCAGCTTTGTCTATATAGAGTTATATACAGCATGTAATATCTAACACATTGATGCATGACATGCCTCTCATAGCACCAATAACAGCTGTACAGGTCATCAACTCCTAAATGATCCCTCTGAGTTTACAAAAACATTGAAACACAAGAGTTTAGAAAACACCACTGTCAAGGCTGCTCAGTCTAAATCATTCATAAAATAACAGCAATCTTTAAAGAGGTTATTTACAATATTTACAATATACAATATTTACAAGAGGTTATTTACAATAATAATATGAAGACACTTACTGAAAACATTCACAATGTTCAAGGGGGCTCTCATAGTAATCTGAGAATATCCTGCTGTCCAGCTTATTATTTTGACATATTTTTTGCTACCTTTTTAAAACTGAACAGCAGAGAGACACAATTAGCAAAATCTACTGAAGGGGTGTAAAAGCATCTGTCTCTCTACCACACATATATAATTTGAAAACTCCCTGAACAGTGTAACTATGTAAGTAGCCATCAAGGATGTGTCTCTTGGAAAAATGACACTTTAAATGGCACTAAAATTAGATCAAAATTAGCCATTTTCTCATTAATTAGTTTTTTTTACTCATACGATCAAATCCCAGGAACAACGAGCCAGATAGCAAGAAGATGAATGTCTTATCTCTCAATGAGACAACGCTGCCACACCTCCATGACTGATGCCACAAATTTTAAAATGACAACCGTGTAGACAAAGGTGGACACCATCAAAGCAGCTTTGATGGTGTGCAGCCTTAATAAAATATCACTGGTAATGCTATAACAAATCTACCGAAGGCAGCACAGAAGTACAACAGGAGAAGCAAGCCCAAGCCGAGTGCAGCTGAACTAAACGAAAAAAAACCAAACAAACAGAAATGCGTGAAACCAATTATGTCACTCGTCAAGTCTTTTTCTTTCAATATTTTTAAGGCCTCTTAAGGTAGCTCTTCATATTTGGAATACAAAACCAAACATTTGATTAGGGAATGCTAGTTTACATGACATTATCATTCACAAAAGAAAGCCAGTCTAAACTGTTGAATAATTCAGAAAAGATTTATTTGGGCGCCTTTCAGAAATGGATGATCCATTGCTGACATAACGAAAACCAAACAGGGTAAAAAAAAAAAAGTCATTTTAAATTGCTGGCTTTTGATAATTTTGATGTGAGGATAAAATAACAGAAGTACGTTTGGCTATTCTTTTTTTACAGTCACTTCTAAATATTAATAAAATGCAATACATTACATGTTTGATTAAGATGCTGGTAAATTGATATAGGGTTAAATATATATATTTATGTATGCGTGGAGTCGCAGCATGCCACTGTGAATTACCAGGCTGGCATTCCTCATTCACTCACCCAGTGATGCAAGCACCCAGTGGGCACTAGTCCAGTGTTTTGCTTACATGTAATTAGAACCGGTACTTGTCCATTCGCATCTTTACATGCAAAGTGCTTTGTAGTGGCACAGTGCATTTTCCATTTTCTGTTATGTGGCTGTATGCAAGGTTAAAGGAAGATCAGGCCGCCTAGAAAGGTAAAGCCAATTCTTTTACATGCAAATAATACAAATGGGGTCAAACATTTCATGCAAATTGCACAATTAAAAAGAACCACCAGCTGGTTGCAGTGTGACAGTGACCGTAAGAAAAGTCATCAATGAAAAACAGTAATGTTATTGCACATTTTTTGAAAGGACTACGTATGCTACAAACTTGGTAGTTGGCATAATTTGGCTATTTATGACATGTTACAGAGCAATGTTTACTGGAGCTGTCGACACTGTATGAAAGTTCAATTTATCTCAGACTTTTAAGAAGTCCTTGAAGTCATCTAGGTTTGGAGGCCCCCTGTATAATTGGCAGCCTCTAAAAATGATTTGGAGGGATTCACTGGGGAGTTCGATATCTTGGTATGAATGCTGAGTTTCTTTCCACCTTGAGGATCTGTCCACTTGAGTGAAGGGAACCCAGAGTAGAAGTGTAGTGGAGGAAAAAGCTGGAGTGAGAGAGAGATATGACATAATCCAAACTGAGATTGGTTGCTGTGTGATATCTTGTTTCTCAGCTCCAAAGACCCAATCAATAGCTGCCAGTGAAGGAGAAGGAAACTCTCGGTCTCTGTCTGTCTCTCTGTCTTGCTCTGTCGTTTTCTCTTTCTCAAACACTTTACAGACATACATAAAAATCTTTCGCATGCACACACACACACACAAACACACACACATGTAATGAACCGCCAACTGAAGGCAACCAAAACAACATTTAAGTTTTACTTTAAACTGTGGAATGTGGACCTTATCCCAGCTGTCTTATGGAAAGAGGAGGGTTACACTCAGAAAACCACACCCTCACATTTACATCAATAGCCAATTTACAGGCACTGATTAATCTAATAAAATGAAAGACAACCCACTCAAGCATAAGAAGAAGATCCAAACTGCACACACAAAAGTGAATCTGAACCTAGAAAATGTCTTTCTGTTGGGTGAAAGTTCAGAGCAGTTTTTACTGGAAAGAAAGAAGACATGGTATAAATGAAGGATTTAGTCTCCACCCCCAAAAAAATCCAATACAATGAGATGCAATGAATATTTAAAAAAACAAAAAAAAAAGAAATAAAATCCAAACTAAAAAAACTCATACATTGTTTTAGTCAAGGAGAAGGAGAACTGTGCTTTGGTTTTTGGTTTATTGGGTTTTTAAGGAGTTATCTCTGTAGGTTTTGTCCTATAATATTCTAAACTATGAATAGGTAAGTTGATGTATAGTAGATAACTCTTTGCCTGTGAGCCTGGTTATGCCCAAGGATGATGCTTATGAATCAAAGCTGACAAAGGAACAAAACAAACATAACTCGGGCAGCTGTTGAACAAGCATGATATGTAAAACTGGATCACATAGATTTCAAATACTTACTCCAGAGTCTGGTTTTATGTGGACTTTAGATACAGAAAAGGCAAACAAACAAAGAGGCCTGAGGCTAGACGGTACATGCATGCAATATAAAAAATAAACACCTGGAGGGTGCTGTTGTCTGTGTGTGTTGTATACTGAGGCTGCTTGTGAACGGTGGACCATTTTGCAGACAATGTTCTGCCGGTGCAAGGAGAAACCATCAGGGAACCACGTGCCAGGTTCATTGCAGAAGAGATAAATAGACATTAATACTGACGACCCAATTACCTGCAGCTGTGACTGCAGCGCCACGCCAGCCACAGCTGCATGCCAACCTGGACAGATGCACCACACTCGACTACCACAGCCACAGCTCCCCAGGATTTACAATGTGTGTTTGAGGCCAAGTAGTCTTGTAGTAATAGCCTTGTCTTGTAACTCTGATAATTACAAGACAAGTCATTCTTGAATAAATACAAACAAATAACTTTTTAAGACTCAGCACCACGGCATTGGTCATTGCACACTGTGATAATTTTGTATATATATTATTGATTATATTCTTATGATGTTTGTTGTCCCCCTGAAAATGAAATGTGACGTTCTCTGACTGCATTTGTTTCATGCGTATTTACAACATACGTTAACAAAAGGTGATCAAAATTAGTTACCGGGATGGAATTTTGTTCGTGTCACCACTAAATATGAAACGAAGAATGGGAAAAAGGATAAAAAAAAAATATTGCAGAGCTACGTGGATGAAGTCAAACTATGTTGAATCAATAAGAATGTTCTAGGAAAATAAACATGAGTTGAGAGTCAGACTCTGGATGACTGAGAACCTTCACAGAGACAAACATGAGCTTTCTGTTCCTATTGCCCTGACCTCCACTTAAATACATTTAACCTACACCTTACAACTGAGGTGTGGGGCACGTGAGACATAGGACATGAATTTCTTTCCTATTAGACATACTTACCTCTGCAATTCTGGATCATTACACACACATTCCCTTCAACTGACAACTGATTGGTATCAGGCTTCAGCTACAGCACATGTTATCAGGTAGATAAAGGAATGTAAAAAAAATAAAAAATCTTGTGCCCAATAAGAGATCAACTGTCAATCAACTTATCTATATATAACACTGTAATTGTATATTTTAAGATGAGTGTGAAAAAAATGATAATATGAAATATATGAAATTCATCTTTGATAATTTCATCACTGATACTTTACTCCATGCGCACACACACACACACACACACACACACACACACACACACACACACACACACACACACACTGACCTGCCTGCTGGAAACATTTCTGACCGTCTGCTGCAGGAAACCTCGACACCACATGACCGCGTGTCCCTCTGCCACTCATCACTCTTTATAGCCCCACTGCTGTGATGTCACCAGTGGGAGGAGCCTGATGCAGCACGTCTGTGATGCCACCACAAATACAAGCTTCCGTTCAGCTGATGATCCGTTATTTTCCTGTGACACTGACGGAGCTGAGGAACTGGTTACCTGTGGAGAAGAAGAAGGCGTGGCCTCAGGATCACCTCGTCATGTTTAGTTTGGTCATTTATTGATTAGTTTCTGCATTAAACAGAGTGAATGAAGGGTAAACTGTACCTGTACAGGTGGGAGGAGTTACCTGGATCCAATAGCTCCCCATGTTTAGGTTCAGGTTCACATTTGGTTCACTAGTGATAAAGATGCTGAAACAGAGCAGAACCAGAGTCCTGCTTCCTGCTGCTGTTTCAGCAGGTCACACACACACACACACACACACACACACACATGTTGGGTTTTCATAACTCGTGGGGAAATCTCATTGACATAATGCTTTCCCTAGCCCCCTACACTAACCCTAACCATCAAAGATGAATGCCTAACCCTGACCCTTAACCTAACCATAACCTACTAGTAACCCTGACACTAAAACCAAATGCCTTCCGACTGGTGGGGACGGGATTTTGGTCCCCATGAGAATAGTAAACTTTCCATTTTTGGTTCCCGCGAAGATGTTAATACCCATCCACACACACGCACACAGTCACACATCACATGACATCACATGGAGCGTTAGGTTATTAATCAGTCGCATACTGCAGACTGTTGCCACCAATCAGCAAGCGGATTGAAGCCACATGATGACACAGAATGAAGTACTGCAGTAACAGTACAGCGTGGTACTGTTGATGAACAGTGCTCTGACCTCTGACCCCTGTTGCTGCTGCTGAGGTTAAAGGACAATTCAGTGTGAACATAAGGGACAACACAGGAGGAGGAGAAGCAGAGCGTCGTTACCATAGCGATGGAAAGTCTTTGTGATATCCAGGTCACACGTTTGTATACATGACCCCTGTGTTACGCTCCACCGCTCTCGCCTGCTGCTGTCCACGCTGAGTGGAAACACTCCTGTGAGTGGGGTGTTTCTCAGCATCCACTCATCGCTCGGGTGCCTTTCCTCTGAGCTCAGTATGGCGCTCCAGTGGATTTGTGGGCTAACCCGGGCGGTTTGGATTAGGGTCAGTTACTGGTGTAACGAGTGGAGCTACCTGCTGCAGGTACTGGTGTAGATAGCAGATGTAGGTCCTGCCACGCTGTGGTCCTCCACATCTGCTGAGCTCTTGAATAATATTCAATCTTTTATTTAGACTAATTAATGTTTTTCTTCCTCCCCTCACCCCACCTCGCACATGTGACTGCTCCTCTCTGAACCTGGTTCTGCTGGAGGTTTTTCCTTCCTACTGTCACCAAAGTGCATGCTCATACAGCTGAATTGACCATTTCTAGAAAATTAAAGATAATTTTAACATAAATCTTAATTTAAACCATATAAGGTCTAATACATAATTAACGCCTTTCACTGATGTGTCTACGTCTTCTCTGCTTGATATGAAGCGCATGCAACAGTCTTTTAAAAACAGATGGTGACATTGATGCCTGCAGAGTGATTTCAGGCTTCCTGGATCTGTCACAGCACCCGCAAACACAGCGCAGCCTCAACACCAGCGTCAAGCTGCAGATTATGGATAGGCTTTTTGAAACACTACTGAACTCGTCTTCAGGCTGGACGGAGGCCTCACTACTGCCACACCGACCGACCGACACTCTGAGACTTCAGGGTCGTGCAGCAAAAAGACATTCTGGCTCATTTCTTACAGTTTCCTTGGCTTTGGTTTAATGGACACAGTGAGAGTGTTAAACACACAAAACACAGACGCCCATGACAAACCAGGTGACATCAGGACTATCCTGTGGGCTTAGAAGGAAGAACTGCTGTGCTCATTTCCAGGCCTGAGCCCTTACATCACACCTGTGGATATTCTCCTGAGTTGAAGGATAGGTTTTAAGGTACCATGATGCTCACCTCAAATTAACAAGGAAATGAAAACGTGTAGAAACAAACATGTTCCAGCCATGTTCTTCTGCTGTGAGAGGATGCCCACCTGGACATGTTGCCAGTCTGTCATATGTCTCTTAAAATCTTTAAGCTAAAATTAAGTTTTCCCTAAAAATGATGACGTGTGATTCTTTTCCCCAGTGTTGAGATCGGTGGAACTAAATTCCTGTCGAGTCTCTACGTTCGCATCCTTCAGAGCAGGTATTCAAACTGCATGCCACTGCTGCTCAGTGGTGTCACCGAGTCATGAGAGCGTCTTGCTCACAAAAATTCAAAACCGCCATTTTTGAAACTCTGCAACGAAGGAAAGGGCTACAAAACAACGCAGTGCTCCCGTCTGACGAAGAGCCACAGAGCAAGCAGCAGGTATATCCTCGCATCCACATCTGCACTCGTGTCACATGCCCATTACATCGGGTCACTCAACTGTGTTGCTATGACAACGAAGACGACGCACATTAATGGAAAACCAGTGGATTCGAGTAGGCCCTAATGGGAAAGGGGCTTTCCAGGCTGCAGGTTTTTGGCATCGAAGGCGAGCCTGCTCCTGGAATCAGGTTTAGCAGACACCATTTGTATATATTTGCACATACGAAACTATGAGCTTCAGTTATTTTCCTCTCTGCAATTTTAAAGCCTACGTTTATCAGCAACATTTCTTCCACTTCACTGTCCAGCAGGGGGCAGATCTGAGGCTCAGTAAAAGCAACAAAAGTAGACGAGAAGAAAGTGAAGAACAAAAAGTTTTTATTTAAAAAAAAGGTAGAAAAACACGCCTGTATTTACAGCAGCAGACACGTGAGTCAGAGCCCCAGCAGCGCTCGGGCCTCCTGACTCTGAGCCTGAAGAGTCTCGCTGGCATAACGCTGCAGCAACTCCATCTTCTTCCTCCTGACCAAAGCCTCCTCCACCTGAGGGAAGACAGACAGGTAGGTTAACCCTCAATATGATATATATCCCTCAATATAATCTCCGTCTCTCTTCCACAGCATGTTTTTATCCCGTCTTCCTTCTCTTCCCCCGCCCCTCTCTGAGCCTGGTTCTGCCGGAGGGTTCTTCCTGTTAAAAGGGAGTTTTTCCTTCCCACTGTCGCCAAAGTGCTTGCTCATAGGGGGTCATATGATCGTTGGGTTTTCTCCGTATGCATTATTGTAGGGTCTACCTTACAATGTAAAGCACTTTAAGGTGATTATTGTTGTGCTTTGGTGCTGTATAAATCCTGCATGGTAGCCTGACCTGCACCTCCTGGGAAAAATAACCATGACACAGCCTGCACAGGTGTGCTCTAAGGTGACGCCCACTCAGGTAGGCCATGTTGTTGGCTCTATGTAGGTTGACTGCAGAGATCTAAATAAAGCGGACACTGTGTGGTCTCCATCAGAGAACAGCGAGAGTCCAGCCCTGCTTTTAGGGCTCCGGTTAGAATCCTCCTTAGCAGTGACGGCAAGAAAACGTGTTTGTGTGTCTCACCTCTTTCTGAGACGGAACAGGTACATGTGCGATGAAGGAGAGTCCTCCATCCTCTCCCTCCTGCTCCTCCTGGTTCTCCTCCTCATCAGGCTGCAGAGATGAAAAATGAGGTTCATATTCAAGCACCTCTCTCCAGTGTGTGTGTGTGTGTGTGTGTGTGTGTGTGTGTGTGTGTGTGTGTGTGTGAGGACATTAGTCTCTATTTGTTTTTGTTGTTGTTATTTTTATTAAACTTCTTTAACTTTGATGATTTAAGGACGCCCTCAAAATGTCCACCGTGTTTCTGTAAATGAGCCGCAACTTGTTGACGTTTATTGTGCCACTGGATTCAATGTTAAATCAAATGAGATAAAAAACCACGTAAACCCCCCAGGCCTGCTGTCAGACCCTCGACCCAGGAAGTTGATTCTGTTCATCTGGATGTTTTCAGGGAAATGTTTCATCATCACCAGGTGACGTCTTCAGTCTCAGCTGACTGCAGGTTTCCAGCCTTACAAACAGAGCATCTGGATATCGACTGACACCAGCAACGGGCTGTGAGGTCACTTTATGATCATTAATATGCAAATTGTCGTACCCACTGATCAAAGAGCAGCTGATACTGAAGAAGTCACCTGATGATGACGGGGAAACGTCTCACTGGAAACGTTTCAGATGAACAGAGTCAACCTTCTGGGATTCCCTTACCTGGATGACTGAGCGTGACGTCTACCTGAACATTTGAAAACGTTTCAGTGTTTTCAGCTTGAATCAGGATAAAGTAGCAGGGTAAACATGGCTAATGAAATAATCCAGCTGTTAGCATCAAACTGCTTGTATTTCATAATGATCTCAGCTCAGTAAAAGTACTGATAATCTGGATTTAATCTTTAAGCCTGTACCTGGATTAAAATGATCCTAATCGGTTCTTTTAAAGAACGGGGACAAAGTGATGTGGATCACATGTCCATGGAAGGACAACTCGGATCGTTTGATCTGGATTTCAGCTTTTAAACTGGCAGATCTGTGAAGCTTCATCTGCGACATCAGTCACACGTTCAGACCAGACCCCGTGTTTCCACGAGTGAACAGCTCTCTGCTGAGGTCAGCTGACAGAAGCTGATTGGCTGAGCAGGTAAAGAGATGGTTCACCTCTTCGTTGTGGACGGTGTAGATGCTCTCCTCCTCTTCCTCCTCCTGCTGTTTCTCTCCACACACTCGAGACTCTCTCTCTGTTTTCCACCTCTGCACTGCCTCCAACACAGCTAGACACACACACACACACACAGGTGAGGTTACCTGAAGTCTCACAGGCATGAATCTTCTGAACTATAATTCCATCATACAGGATAACTTAATATAATTTCAATGACATTCTATTTTAATCTTTTATATCACTGGATTATTTTATAATCTGGGGATTATGAACCTTGTTTCTCGTACTGCGCCTCCAGAGGAAGCAGGACGCCATCGTCTTCGTCTCTGTAGCCGTAATACTCTGCATCCACGTCCTTCATCAGCTCCCCCCTCGTTTTCCTCGGCACCGGGGCAGCTGGGAGATCACATACTTGGTGAGGACCGATGGTGCGACAGTATGACCAAACAGGAAATGACGCAAATACGTACGCTCCTTCTCGAAGAGCTCCCGGACTCCCGGCAGGTCTCTGGCTGCTCCGAAGTATTTATAGCCACGGTTTCCGGGCACCTCCCTCCCCTCGTGGTCCAGCATCTTCGGCCCGATGCGCTGCCAGACAAACACGCCGTCAGCTGCTTCGATCGCGCCAATCGATAAATAAATCACCGGGATTATCAACAACCTGCCGTGATTACTGATGATAGGTCAAGATTCTCAATATCAAGTCAGGATTGGACGACACAGATTACAACACTTAGGATCACATGACTCATCATAGCAGGCTTTAAATCAGTGGTTACTATGGTTACAGTTCTATTTATCGAGCCCTCAGATTAAACGTGTACCGCCGCGTACTCCTGTGTATGTCTCTTACTGCATAGTCGGGTCCTCCGAGCTCTTTGATGCGGACCTCCCAGTGACCTTTCTCTCTCAGCAGCTTGTTGATCTCATCGTTCAGATCCCGAATCCTGAACTCGCCCAGACCAGCTGCACAGGTGAGACACAGGTAAGAGAAGGAGAGTGGGACAGGTGAGACACAGGTAAGAGAAGGAGAGTGGGACAGGTGAGACACAAGTAAGAGAAGGAGAGTGGGACAGGTTAGAGACTTGAACTCACCGTTCTGGATCTGAGCGACTTTCTTCGAGATCTCACTGATAATCTGAAACAGGCACACAGGACACGCTCAGCACACCTGGCTGCAGGTATCACCACAAATGATACTAGTGCTGCAGTGTGACTACCTGTCGTCTCCATTTTTCAGCTTTAGGAAGTTCACTGCACTCTGAGGCCAGAAAGGGTCTTCTTTCCTACACGTGAGAGACCAGGCAGACAGGTGAGGGATCAGGCAGACAGGTGAGGGATCAGGCAGACAGGTGAGGGATCAGGCAGACAGGTGAGAGATCAGGCAGACAGGTGAGAGATCAGGCAGACAGGTGAGGGATCAGGCAGACAGGTGAGAGATCAGGCAGACAGGTGAGGGATCAGGCAGACAGGTGAGAGATCAGGCAGACAGGTGAGAGATCAGGCAGAC
>VUQR01025677.1:0-16659 GCA_015108515.1 Hemichromis elongatus | reverse complement strand
TGTGTGTTTTCTCTCTGCAGGCCTGGTCGTGTCAGAAGCCGTGTGGAAAGTTGTTGCTCTGCAAACAGCACACCTGTTCACAGCCGTGTCACACAGGTACACACACACTCACACACAGGCACAGTCCTGGTATTTATGTAAAGCTTCACTGTGAAACAACACATTCATCCAGAGTGAGCTGTCCCAAACGGCCGACTGAAAGCCCCCTCTCCTGTGTGTGTGTGTGTGTGTGTGTGTGTGTGTGTGTGTCAGAGTGCGCGCCCTGTCCCAGAGTCAGCGTTCAGAAGTGTGTGTGCGGCAGAGAGAAGGCAGAGAGGCCCTGCGCCAGCCCCCGCTGGACCTGCCAGCAGGTATGTTTGCAGTGTGCCGGCAGCAGCGCACAGCTGGATTTGTGTGATTGTTTATTGCCAGATGTTCCTGCCCAGCTGTTCTGTGTGTGGTCGTCGATGCTCGCGGAGTCCGAAAGTGTAAAATGAGTAATTAAAGTCGTGGAAACGGCCCCGTGTGGTTCGTCCGATGTGTTTACTGTCACTCTGAGAGCAGGAAGCCCCGCCTCCTCTCACACACCTGTCTGTTGCAGGTGTGCGGCGCTCCGCTCTCCTGTGGGAACCACACCTGTGAGGAGGTGTGTCATGACGGAGTCTGTCCTCCATGTCCTCGCTCCGTCAGCAGGACGTGTCCATGCGGGAAGACCAGTGAGAGCTCACACAAACACACACACACGTTTTCACTTTAGGCCTGTGTTTTCTAAGCGTGTGTGTGTGTGTGTGTATAGAGTCATCTCTGCCGTGTACAGAGGAAGTGCAGCCATGCGGTGACACGTGCGATCGCCGTCTGGCGTGTTTGAAGCACACCTGTTCAATGAGATGTCACCGAGGGAGCTGCGAAACCTGCAGACAGGTCTCACACACACAACAATCACACACACACACACACGTGCACAGACACACACACATACGCTGAGCCTCTCTCTGTCTCTGCAGGAGGTGGAGAAGGAGTGCAGGTGTGGCCGATACAGGAAACTGATGCCGTGTCATAAAGAATACCTGTGTGACTCCAAGTGTCCCAAAACCAGGAACTGTCAGAGACACCAGTGCAGGAGGAAGGTCAGTCCACCTTAAGACGTTCTCATTAGAAACTATCAGTCTACACGAACTCACAGGTGACTGTGTGTGTGTGCAGGAAATGTTTTTAACCTGTTTCAGCTCCCTCTGGTAAATCTGGGCTTTTAGATTGTGGCAAAAAACAGAATTAGGATTAGGATCCCACTGGGGGTGGGAATCGCAGTAACCAGCAGAGGGAGACGGAGAGCTGCAGCCACCTGCAGACTGAGTGAGCGTCTGAGGCAGCTGTTAGTAATCCTTCCTGGTTCACCTGCAGAAACCCTTCAGCAGGATTCCCACACACGACTAGATCGACTCACAGAATAAAATAAAACTTTGCGAGAGTTTGCGGTGCAGGGTTTGATCTGTGCGTGGGAAACGGAGCCTTGGAGCTTTCGCCTCGGCTCCAGATCAACTGAACACAGCGAATTTGAGCTTTTATGGAGCAGTGAAACAGCATGGCTGTAAAGCAAGAAGGTGCACCTGATTTATACCACAAAAAGGAAATCATCACATCACCATAACGGCCTCCACGGTACACACTGTGAGTCTGCACAGGTGCCAATATTTCAGTCACAGAATAGAAACGGTGGTGTAAGGAAGTGATGCAGGAGCAGATAGAACCAGTGTGTGTGTGATCACATTAATGTTCCACCTGAAATCCTCTAATGGTTCCTGCAGTGAAACATCTGGAGCCTCTGGATTTGTCTAGACTAGTTTATTTTCTGTGTAAAGATGTTTCGATCAGCTGCGGTGACGGCTGGTTGCATAATGACACAAATATGACCCTTCATACCGCCATCTTCTTCTTCTCTGCTGGATTAAAGGTCCCAGAGAGAGCAAGGGCTAGCTGAACGGGGGATCGATGAACCCTCGGAGCGATGAATGAATGAATCACTGCAGAGGGAAACCCACGCTTTCATCCTCGCGCCACGCTTCGATTGGTTGCGCGGCGGCGCCGATGTCTCATTTCTGGGGCGTAAATGTCACCCTGATGGGATCTGATCCGAGTTTAATCTGATAGGAAAAGGTTGTCTGACGCCGCGTCTGACATGCGACACGACGAGGTTTAATAATCTGCCCGGTGTCAGAGCCACGGCGCCGACGGGGACGTTTCCACCTGCTCAGATTTAAATGAGCGCTTTTTACTCTTCTTCTTCGTCTTTTTACTGTTCGCTGACGCTGATCCTCCGAATCAAACTGTTGTTTGGTACCGTCAAGGATTTAAAGATTTAAATACTTAATAAAACCCAAACAGCTGCACATTTTCCATTTTCTTTTTCTGGTTCTTTTTAGTTTGGCACCTTAAATGTTCTTACACATGCTTCTGCTTGGTTTGCTTCTCAGCACTGTGCCCTCCTGTGAAAGCTCACACTCGCTTTGTGTGTAGTTCACGCAAACTCGGATGAAGAAAACCGTATTTGGACAATGACGTGTTCGCAGAAGAACTAAATGTTGTTTTTGAAGCTGTGGAAGATGGTTAGCAGCAGCTGGTGTCTGCCACCTGAGACCCCCCCTCTGCCCTGTCTGATCCAGCAGAGCGTTTATAACCTCAGCGTGAAAATCGCTTTCTCAGTGGAGACGTGACGTTTACAGGATTTCAAAGCTGGAAAAATTGATTGTGCCAAATCGGACGCGGGACAAAGAAAATGAAATAATCAAACAGCTACATGGGAGTCCCAGTTACATCATGTGCAGCTTCTTCAAAATCTGATCGACCGGCTCTGAAAATCCTGGCTCCCTGCAGAGGAGCAGCGATCACGTTAACCTTCTTAAATGAACGCTGTTGAATCCACACGCGTCACGATTAACAGGTAACTCTGTTCTGAGGAGCTGAGAGTGTATTAATCTGGAACATTCAACACTCGTCCGACCTTTAAACCTTTCCATAATAAAAGCTCCGACTAACCTTTTCACCTGACGGAGGCTGCAGGGTGTCAGGGACCCGCGCTTTCTCTCGTGAGGTGACCTTTAGGGTCCCAAACCCAGACGAAGCCTGCATCCGCCCTCCACCTCCACCTGTTCAAACAGAGTTACTCATAACTGTGTGAAATAACACAATGTGATGACGTGTTTGAAGATTTGGGCACCAAACAGCAGAGCAGAACAACGGTCGCCTGTGTTAAAGGAGTAGAAGAAGAAGTAGCTCGGAGATTCCATATAAACCTGTTTCCCACGATGCTTTGTGTTTCAGTGTTGCCCTGGTAACTGCCCCCCCTGCGACCAAAGCTGCGGCCGAACCCTGGGCTGTCGCAACCACAAATGTCCCTCAGTCTGTCACCAAGGTAAGTAATCTGATTACATTTAGAGTACATTGCAGATTCACAGCGGGATTCAAATCAGTTGGAATGAGTGGACGAGTGATGATCGTTGGTTCAGTGACAGAATCAGTTTCACAGATGATCCTTTCCATTTAGTGCTGCCTTATTGCTTTAAAGGCCAGATCTAAGTTTTCCCAGCATTCACCTGAGTCTGAAGCTCAAATCGGCACTGATGTAACAAGAACTGCAGTTCCTCTAGTGTCCACCGGAGGCTCCAGCAGGCGGACTCCCCGTGTTAAACCTAACAGCAGAAACAAACAAGTTTACAGCAAAACAATAAAGAAAGTTCGAGTCTCTGAGCAGAGACGGATCTGAAACTTCTCCTCAAACCCTCAGTGTGAACACACCCACACACACACACACACACACACACACACACGTCGCATCACATTCCTGTCTGTCAGATAGGTTGTGAAGTGTTGAAGGATTCACAGCTGGATGAAGGTCAGAGGTCAAACTGAGAAGTTGTGGCCTTCTTAAGAGAGAGTGTGTGTGCATGCGTGTGCATGCGTTTGCGTGTGCGTGCGTGTGTGTGCGTGGGTGCTGACATTTCTTCCAGCTGATAGCACAGAAAACGCACACACACGCTCTCGAGTCTTTGATAATGGGGATTAATGATGATCAGCAGGAAACAGAGGTCAGCTTTTTCCCAAACATTCAGCTCCGTGTCTGTGTTTGAATAACAGGCAGCTTCCTGCGTCTATTGTTCCCCGATTGGACGATAACGGATAATTTATTCATCCATCTGCCTCTTTATAGATTAAAGTCAATTTATTGGTGTGACTGCGTGCTGATTGGCTGTGCTGACCTTTGAAGAGGGAGCAGGGAGAAGGTCACAGCGCTGCCAACACAGATAACGGCTGCCCCTGAGCGCCGTGTGTTTGTGTGGCTGTTTGTCATGTTTCCTCACTTGGAGACTGAAAACTTTGAGGCATCAGTGCGGTTTGTTTTGACCTTCGGTATTGTGACTGGTGTAAATATGGAAACCGTAAAAGCACCCAAGCCTCTCAATTCAATTTAATTCAATTCAAACTCGTTATTGTCATCAAGGGGAAATTAGTTTAGCAGCAGGCAACACTAGAGTAAACAAAACGGTAATATCAAATAATAATGGCAATAATAGAAAGTCACAGGACGGGTATTTAGTAGAGGCATCAGATTCAAAACACAGTTAAAGGTCAAGTCTCCACAATCAGCTGTTTTAATAATAGTAGGTGAAGCCATAAGAGGACTTCCTAAAATCACTAATCGTGTCTTTAGATTTGAACTCATTTAGTGAAAGGAAGGACGCGTCACACTAATCCACAAAATCGCCTACAACCTGCCCGTGGCCTGACTCACACCCACAAGAACACTAAGGATCCCTGTGTCATCAGCAAACTTCAGGATGTGCCTGTTTACTTTTAATATTACTGCAGTGGGCACGTCGTTTCCCACACATTTGGATCCTGTTTGCGGTGACGTGTTTTCTTTAGTAAATGATGAAAGTTTTTCCTCTGCAGAGATTTTGATTGCTGATTTCTTTGCAACAAGTAAATAACAGGCCGACATAATCAGCTGCCTCTTTGGTGGAGCGCAGGACTCCACCAGGCGACCCTGGTTTCAGGGTCAGGTAAGTCTAACCTGCTGGAATGCTGGTTCAAGCTTCCAGTGCAGAACAAAACGACCATCACCATCACCCCTTTAAGTTGAGCCTACACCACTGTGTTCATCTATGACACTGCAGATGTTCTTCTGCTCCACGGTCTAAAAATAAGCAGAGCTCCTGGTTCAGACATCACTGCTTTAGAAGGAAAAGCATCTGCTGTTCAGTTTTTATCAGCACGAGCTGTGAGGCACGAGTCTCCCACTCAGTCCTATCTGCAGCCAAACACTCGGTGTGTGACTTTAACGGGACTCTTCACAGCAGTGAGTGTCGACTGACGGCGTGCAGGCAGACCCGTCAAAGTCTCGCTCACAGAGCAGCAGCCGTTTATCTCAAGTGCTGAACAGGAACGACCCAGAGACCTGTTTGACATGAAGAACGTGGCTTTGTTTGTAACAGTAATAATAATGAGAAGCATATTAGAGAAACAGGACGAAGGAATGTAATCGTCAAGTGGAAGAAGATATACCTGTGACTGACAGGTGGACGGTCCACTCAGCTCAGTGGAGTGTTTTTAATAGGACGATGTGATGATCATATTCTCCCTCATTTATCTGAGAATGAGTGAATTTGCCTTTTAATGTGTGTCACCGTCTGTGATTCAGGCAGCTGTTACCCGTGTCCAGAGTCGGTGCAGGTCCGGTGTACATGCAGCTCCACAGTCCTTGTTGTCCCCTGTGGCCGCGAGAGGACCACCAAACCACCTCGTTGCAAGGAGGCCTGCAGGTAAACAAGAGCGCGTGCGCGCACACACACACACACACACACACACACACACACACACGTGTGTGCTGGGGAGTTTAAAACTGCAGCACTCCTGAATATGTTTTCCTGCAGCCTTAAATAACACTTCTTCCGTTATGCCGTGTCTTCTGAGAGCCGAGCTTTGATTAAGACATGCCTGAGAGCCACAGCGGGTTATCCTTTAACTGGGTTTTAATTGTTTTTACTCTCATTAATCATGCTCTGCTGTAACGAGGCCGATCGTTGACCCGTGATGAGCCGCTCACGTTGGCTCTGGGTACGGGGAGAAAAGAAAAGCAGGAATTAGAAGGTCTCACTCAGGTTTAATCTGCTGTCCTCAGGTGTCCTCCGTCCTGCCACCACCCGACCCGAGAGGCTCACCGCTGCCACCCCGGCACCTGCCCCCCCTGCAAGCAGCCCTGCCTGCTGCCGCTGCCCGGCTGCAGCCACGCCTGCCCGCAGCCCTGCCACGACCTGGTGCTGGTCAAGTCCCAGCAGGTAAAGGACCGCTTCAGGTCCCCGTGTGTTTGTCTCTCTGGGGTCCGAGCTGAGGCCGGGCTGTGTGATAGGAGAGGAAAAATGATGTGCAGTCTGACCTCTGTCTAAATCGGCAAACACACGAGGTACAGGCAGCAGCTGTGCTGTGACCTCAGATGCTTTTAAATGTAGAAGGAAAAACTTTTAAAACTCAAAATGTTGTCAGCGACATAAAAAGTTACTGCCAGAAAAGAAAGCGTCTAATTAGAAACGGTGTGATGAACTGAAGTGTGACGAGCACGCTGAGAGAGACAGATGTGGTGTGCCCGAGAGTAGAAAACAGTTTTCACATTTAAAAATCTGAGATCTGGATACTGTGGAAGCGAGTGCATGCTTGTGTGTATTTGCTCTTTTATCAAACATCTTATCACCATCGTGAGCTTCATAAAGCAGAAAATGTCCCGTTTCCTCTCCGGGAGAAAACACAGAGGACAAAGTGTTTCTGTTGCTCCACCGACGAGTTTTCCTCCGTGTGGTTCAGGTTCACTTAGCCGGACCGTGGGAGCAGCCGTCTGAACCCGCGTTCGTCAAGAAAGCTCTGCCCTGCTCACCCTGCCAAGTACCCATACCGACGTAAGACACGCACACGCACACACACACACACACACACACTCTCAGCAGCTGGATGTGAACGCTAACACAGAGCAGTCTGCAGACACCTGCATTACAGGATTAGGATGAGTGCTTATTGAACTGACTCTGCTTTAATCCTGGAGAGATTCACACTTAACCTAAGAGTAGGTCAAACTTGAATAAGAGGTTAACAAGTATGACATCAACACCTACTGACCAATCAGATCGCATTTCCATTTCTGGAAGATCCCTGAGATGGTAGATAGTCAGAGGGATAGAGACGGTCTTATTGTTGTGCAAGTTTAAAACGGTCATGTTATCCTAAGCAGCCATCACAGAGAACTGTCAGGCATCCATGACAACCAGCGGTCGCTAGGGCAACGGTTCCCAAAGAGGAAGCCACACGAAGAGAAAAAAAAAAAGAACACTTGGACACTACTAGCACAATGGAGAGGTTTTTGACGGGGCTCCCACACAGACGCAAAGCAGAAGAGACGTTAAAGCATCGCCAGATGTGTTTCCAAACCAACTTCCTTCTAAGACAAATACTAGAAAATATGATGAAGCACATCTTTCCTTTGGCTTCACCTGCACAACGACAGTGCAAAGGTGGATATCCCTGGTACAATGTGTTTCACATTGTGAGTTTGGTTTTAAACTCATTTTGCACAGAGAGACGTTTTTGAAAAATGTATTGATAGCAATGTTGAATATTCTTACACGTGGGGGAAAAACAACTGCACATCAAATAATTACACCACAAACGCGGTTATTTAAGGCTGCATACGCAGGTCCACGTGTAAAAGCTAAAAACGCTGTCAAGAACGGGCCAAATCCTAACCGTGTAGAAATGTGTGTAAAGCTGCAGTAAGATTACTGTTACTATTAATAGTACGATTAATAGTAACAGTGTTTTGTCCATGTCCACCACTGTAGAACATCTGGTTGCTGGGGGTTACAGAGGTGTCTCCGGGGCTGTACCGCCGGAGCTCCAGTCTGTTTAATGACAGGTTTCATTCACTTCACTGTAATCGTAATTTATACTCGTTATCAGGCTGATTACCAGCTTAATGTCCCTGCTTGGCCTGACAGGCTAAAAGAGTCCTGGAAGTGATGAACCTGCTTCACGCTACGTGCTTCCAGTCAACATCTGAACCCGTCAGTCTCAAAAAGGTGTTTTTCCTTTGAGGATCGAGAGATATGTCCGTGAAAGGCAAACATTTACTGCAGGCTGTTGACGAAAACGTGGTCACGTGTTTTTGATCAGCGTCCCCAAAGAAGCAAACGTGGATCGGTTTACTTTTCAGAACATTTAACATGTGCAGGAGCAGAGAATCAAAGTG
The DNA here is from genome assembly GCA_015108515.1 of Hemichromis elongatus. Lineage (NCBI taxonomy): Eukaryota > Metazoa > Chordata > Actinopteri > Cichliformes > Cichlidae > Hemichromis > Hemichromis elongatus. The sequence continues at coordinate 8,393 of VUQR01025677.1, read as the reverse complement.
TTTGCCGGGGCGAGCTTACAGTGGTTTGGATTTCCTTAAATTAGATTTCAATGAATATGTAAAACATGATGTAACACGCCGGGCTCCCTGCAGACGCCGAACCGAGCTAAACCGAGGAGCTGGAGGCCCGTTAAATAATTAAAGTGTTTTCATCATGTGGTGCCCGGAACCCCTAAACACACACACACACCCACACACACACTGAGGTGCTTTGGTCCCGTCACGAATCATTAGACCTGAGATTAAAAACACTCGGCCTGCCAGCTGCCTGCAGCTCGGTGACGCAGTCAACAACCAACATCAGCCATCTGTGTGGGTGTGTGAGAACCACCGTGACCCCCCTACACACACACGCAGGATGTTGAGTCAAACTTGTGCTGGAGCCGGTCGGCTCTGCGTCGGCACGTCGAGGCAAAGCGAACACAAATGAACCCGGGGGTCGCACAGGATCAGTCACGTTTTTAAAAAATGTGCTAGAAAGTGATCATGTGACGTGACAAGGCGACCGTAAATGGTGGGAGTCGACTGAGCTGGAAGAAGTGAAGTGAAAAAGAGGTCATCACTGTTTACACCATCACACACGGCGTTCACACAAACCGACCGAGGTGACGTAAGGTCGACGCGTAAATGAGTCAAAGTGAATGAATCGTTTAAAAAAGCGATTGTTGGTTAACACAAAACAGACATAAGTTTAAAATTAGGCAGAATAAACTGAGTTTAATAGAATGACTGGAGAACAGAGAGGTGAGCGGATGGTCTTCAGTATCTTTGTTCGCAGTAGGGACAAGATGTGAGCCGCTGACAGAAATAAAGTTAATGAACAGAGCCGAAGCTGAGGCAGCTGGGAAATATACGAATAACAAGGACGCGTGCAAAACAATGGATGGAATATATGGTACAGTTTCCTACAAGTGAAAATTAAAGTAAAAGGATGAACTGCTGGATGAGATGATGTGCTAATGTGGTTCAACAATGTAAAACACTTACACAAGCTGAGGCGCGTGGAAATATGGAGGTAATTAGATGCATGGAAGTCGATGGATAACGTGCACAAACGTGATGAAAGTTCATTAAAAATGCGCAAAGAACAGCGTTGGAGCAATTCAGCCGAACAAACCGGCGTGTATTAACACTTTGTCTTCATCAGTGTCACATGGAAACACAGGCAGGGTTAGAAATCTGCCCTGCAGGTGGCAGCCAACCAACAGGCAGAGCTCCACGCGTTTAAAAGCAGTCGACAACCCCACGTAATGTTCTGTAAACGTTATGAAAGAAAATCCTGGAAAAAAAATTTAAAAAAGTATTTCTGACTTCAACGCAAATCAAAATAAAACAATTCGGCGGAAAAACTGCTAATTAAATATAGTAACGTAGTCAAAATATGACGACTTGTATAAAGAAAGCAAACTAAACTTAATGAAGTCAATGATTTTATTTATTTTTATTTTCTAACCAGCTTCTGTCACATCATCCCGCTACCTCCAGCTTCTGTTGCATCTTTTGTTATTCGCGTCATCTCAATCTCCTCGTCCGCTGGAAAATATGGATCTAAATCAGATTAACGGGAGTGAATGGGTGCCTGTATAAAATGACGGATGGAGACGTTTAAGGTTAAAATAAAAAGCGAAGTTAAAGGAACGAGCCGAACCCAAAACGGCTAAAAAATGTTTACAAGAAAAAGATCATAAAACCATGTTTACTTTAAACAGATGTACCATTTTTCTATTATTTCTTCTTATTTTTTATCAAAATTATTATAAATATTGTCGTTATTTTCCCAAGAAAAGAGAACGGCTGAAGGATGACGTTAGAGGCAGCAGGTCGGTGACATGAGTGGGTACGAGGAGAGGGTCACCGGTCAGTGGAAAATAAACTGCATCTACAAATTGTGGAACAACTTCAGAATTTTGTAAAACTGCACAGACTTCGAGCTTCTGATCGTCTACAGACGAGCAGATGTTGACGAGTTTTAGCGACTGCGGTAAACATTTGAATCCTAGCGGGGACGGTCGGTGTGAATAATGAGTGGAGGCGAACGCTGCAATCAGTCTTTGTTTTTGTCTTTCAGGGCCTGTTTTGGAGAACACGAGGTAAGAACCTGCCTGCTCACAGCCTCCACCTTCACTCCACCTCCTCCTGTCTCTTTAAGCTGTGCTGATGATGATGATGCGGTCTAATGGTTTTCCCTCGTCTTCCTCTCTGGTCATTGACACTCGTTCCCAGTGTAGCACAGAAGCTCCATGTATCTCTCTTTATAGATTTATGACTTCCTCCTTGCACGCCTCTTTTTATCTGTCCTACTTTCCCACCATCCTTCCTCTCCTGAATGTTTTCCTTTCCATCGTTCCCTCGTTCCAAACGCCGCTCATTATTAGTTTGTCCTTCTGACCTCCTCCTCCTCGTTCACTCCTTCCTCCTATCCATCTGCTTTGCCCTTCTCTGTCACGCTCTCGCTCCTTAAACTCTCTCTTGCATTTCATCTCATTTAGTCGTTTGGTATTCAACACACTCGTATACAGGCGCTCGTTCACCTCCAGACGAGGTCATCAGATGCCTCTGATGATGGAGACATCTGTGCTAAACTCTGTGTGTGCTCAGCAGGTCAGCCCGGTGCCGTGTCATCGTCGGGGTCGTTTCTCCTGCAAGCGACCGTGCGGACGACCTCTGACCTGCGGCAACCACTCCTGCAGCAAAGAGTGTCATCTGGTTAACGGCGGCAATCCAGTAAGGAGCTCGTTTAGATGTCTGTTAATGAAATATGATGAATGATGGTAATAACAGCAGAAACTGCTGTTCCTCCGTTGGCCACTTGAGACTGGCACCAAAAGCTGGGCGGTCCCCACAGACTGTATAGAATAGATGGATGTAGCTGCTAGGGCATGTAAGTCACGATAATACCGCTACAGTTATTTTTAAATAGATATTTACATTTAGTGGCCAGTACACCAACAGCAGGTCTGACAGCGAGGCAGCCTCCAGTGTTGATTTAGAACAAACACAGCTACTTAGAGGCGTTCACAAAGGTGTAATCCTTTGCACACATCTAAGACGACAACTCCTCCTACTGAGGGTGGAAACAACAAACGCACCACTGAGCACAACCTGGCTGTGAAGCAGGATACTACTGACCCAGCGAATTACAATCCACTGTCTGATGAAGGTCAACAGGACTGCAGTGTAATTTATTACAAGGTTTTGTTACTGTGTTATTAAGGTGTCAAACAATCATGTTGTACTTCACTGAGAACACGACCTGAACTACAGGGTATAATGCTGTGGTACTGTAACACCGCTGCTGCTAGCACGTTGTAGCAAGACGTTCACAGACAGTCATCAGTAACAGGGTGGATGTAGCTCAGCAGGTAGAACGGGTCATCTGCGTGTATGGGTGAACGCAGCATGCTACATAGAGAGCTTTGAGTACTCCAGGACAGTAGAAAAGTCAGTCCATTTAACAGTATCTTATTGGAAGAGAATGGTAAAGCCCCTTGTTTTTGTTTGCACTAGTAAAGCTACAGTCACCAATAAAACATCATCCACTTGTTTTATTTTGAGGCTCCACTAATAGCCACCATGACACCACCCATCAGATTCTGGACTTTTTTTGTGGATCCGTAAACCGTCACTCAGAAACCTGGTAATTAGTGCTCTAACATCCAAATAAAATCACAGAATTTGACCAAAGCTGGAGCTCAGTTGTCTTGAACCGCCTGTTGGTAAAGCTAACCACACAGCAGCCATGTTATTGGTCAGATAATTGTATTAAATCTGTAAGCCGAATTAAAATTAAAACAGGTGAGTCATAGACTGTATTTGTTATGAAGTGTGAAGCGTTTGTGCGTTTACAAACTTGTATATATTTTAGACGTGAGGCTCAATGACGGAGCCCTGTGGAACTCCGCGACCTGAAAACTCTGTGATGCTCCATCCGTGTGTTTCTTACTCACAGCGATTCTGCAAGTTGCTTCAGCTGATTGCTTTTCGTCTCCTTGCAGTGTGAGGTGTGTGAGGAGGACTGCTCTAAGCCCCGCCCACCCGGCTGCCCGCACTCCTGCCCTCGCCCCTGTCACCCAGGCGGCTGCCCCTCCTGCAGCCAGATGATCCGCCAGCGGTGCCACTGCAAGATCAGCCTGCTCTACGTGGAGTGCACGTCAGTACACACACACAAAACCTTCCTGTTATTAAACAATCTTAACTCCTGCAAGTGCGCTGACATCACATTTATCATACCTGAAACATGAACGGCCTCGTTTGAGATGACAAAACAACACAACATAAAGGTGACGGATGCATCGGAAGCTTTTACCGTTTTTTCTACCTGCTTCCTTTAAATCGAAGCGGAGCTTCTTCCTGCATAATTTGAAGCAGAAGGAACAAAACTGCTTGAGACTATCAGGACGGTCGAGGTTAACGCGTTTAAAGAGAAGTAATATCAGTGGTTCATATGGAGAGACTCAGCCAGCCGAGTCTGTCAGACTGTCCAATGATGAGTAAGAACAGAGCTGTGTCCGAACTCTGGAGTCGCCCATTATTCTTTGTATTTCTTGGAAAATGTGCAACAGCGATTTATTATAACGTGTGGCTGGATGAGGGGAAGCATCGGGTCCTGTGTCGCACTCAGACTGTACTGTTTTAGGTCTGCCGCTTCTTCTTTCGTCCTCCACTTGTCCAGTTTCCTTCTTTAAGGACACACTGCGCAGCATGCAGAGATATGCCAAGCTTTCAGCTAATAGCTCTTCGGGAATCACCTTGATGGTACAAAAATCCCATTTCATGTCCGTGAAACTGTTTCGTCTTTGGCATTTTTCATTTAACTAAAGAAATGGATGGTTTGTTTTTTAGGTAACAAAGTGCCTAAAGACACCATTTAAATTTGGTTGTTTGCAACGTTTTCTTTTATGCGTAGCCACAGCAGTGGAATGATTCACAGAGCAGTGCTTAGTGGTTTGAGAAAGAGGAAACATTCCTGGGGAGGAAAAACTCTCTTTTAAAAGGAAGAAGCCTCCAGCAGAGCCAGGCTCAGGGAGGGGGGAGGGGGGCGTCTGTAGTGAGAGAGTGAAGACATGCTGAGGAAAAGAGGTGGAGATTAATAACAAGTAATGATTCGATGCAGAGAGGTGGCAAACACTGAGCAAAGAAGAAACACCCAGTGCATCATGGGAATTCCTCAGCAACCCTATAGCAGCGTAACTAATGGTGCTCTAATGGAGTGATACAGTTCTCTAAGGTCATTAAGATCAGATGTGGCCCGATTATTTAACACCTTTCATTGCTTCTTTAAACCACAACAAAGTGTGTCTCCTTGGAAACGAAATATAAAGAAGTGTGGGGTGGTTCAAGACTTTTGCACAGGGATGTAACTCTGTGCATATACTTCTATGTCAGCCGAAGATTTGAGTGTAACACTCTGGCCTCCCTTCATGTGTAAAATAATGTCTGTAGCAGTGGAGGCGTGTTTGTTTAAGAGGAAACTAAGAGGCACATGCTCAGACACTCGGCGGCAAATCTGGAACATCTCCCGAGTCTACGGTGGCCCTGAGGTGCAAAACGCAACAGAACAAGTGTGAAGTGGTTTTCTGCAGGGCTCAACTCACTTCCAGCTGTGGTTTCCAAACCGGACCGTGAGGCAAGTCCAGGCTTGTTCCAGCTGGATGTTTTTAACTTGGAGCTTCACGAGAAGGTCTGGACAGTCTGTTCACTGCATCGAGACGGACAGGAACGGGATCAGGCCCACGTCTCTTTAACCCGGCGAAGCCTGCAGGTGCGTTCGCCTCCCCTGCAGCAGCACTGCCGACCACGCCCCGCCAAACTAATGCAAAGGTTAAAACTAATCCAGGCCCGATGATGCGTGTGATGGCACGCAGGCTGCTTTCTGATGATATGAACACGTGTGTGGACACGGTGTCTGCACATTAACACGTATGAAACACAAGGTTGAAGGTGAGCGCTGGCTCCGCGTCATCAGCAGCTCATTGCCAATAAAACGTGTGCGAGTGAGATAACGGTGTTACTGCTGACCGATCAATCGCTCTCTCTGCAGGAAGCTGACCGCAGCTGACGAGCAGACCAAGGAGGCCCTGAGCTCCTGCAACAACCAGTGTCCCAAAGAGGTACGAGCACTCACCTCACTCCCCGAGGGCCCCAGTGCATCATGGGTCTAGTTTATCAGCCTTTCAGTGCCATTAAAGTGCGACCGCTCTGGAGCTCCAAGCTCTCACTTCACTCCGTTCCTCTTTCCTTCTCCTTCTTCTTCCCGCCTCCTGTTTTTCTCCTATCGATGCTCAATAATCATCAGTGACACAGCAGAAGGAACACAACACCGTCGCTCTGATCGCTGCAGCTGCGTGGCGCCAGCCGAACACCAACAGTCTCGCTCTCGAGACTTGTGATTTCCTTTCACCTGGGAGTGATTTAGTGTTTTCATTCTGTGACTTACACACACACACACACACACACACACACACACACACACACACACAATCATACTGGCACACACACTTGAAGTGAAATGTTTGAACAGTGCGGTGGTTTGTGTGTATCCTTCTGTCAGAACACTGTTTTCATTCGGCTGTAACTTCAGCTCTGAAAAGCCAAAACACACACACACGCACACACACACACACACACACACACAGGGCAGGAATAACAAACATGGGGCAGCTACAGCGCTGTAGTGTTTACAGACTCTCTTCTTCTGCAGGTTTCAGCCTCTCAGTTTGATTTTCTCTCCTTTCAGTCGGCCGATCTGAAAAATAATTTCTCCCAAAATGTTCCCCTGAAGTGAGAAACGTGAAGTATTTAAAAGAATCTAAAGATGCTTATTTCAGCGTGTCGATCGGTGTAAGCCCGCCGAGTCCTGCAGCTCTGAAGCAGCAGAGGTGTGTTTCCATAAATCAAACTTCAGCAAACATTTCTTTTTTCATATCGTACAAATGTCCCGGTGACGTTGGAGAGATGCTTTAAACCAGCGCCTCGGTCGCGTCTGTGACATCAGCCATTTAATTTAAACAAACTCCAGCTGACGGTTCTTAAACATCAGTGTTTTCTGTGCTGTTAAGCATCAAAGACCTAACACGCCGACTTGGACTTCGCCGGGTTAGAAGAAATAAATTTAGAAGTCACCTCGTCTCCTCTTTCAAAACATGAAAGAAGCCAGAAAACAAAAACTGCGCTTGCTGTTTGTTTGGGTTTCAGCCTTTTAGTTTGTGTGACATCTGAGAGTCTGATACAAGCTGCGGTTCAGCTGCTCGGAGCTGCAGACTGACGGTGGCGACGTTTTCTCCACCGTGAAGGGATCAAAGCGAGCGTGGGGGCGGAGCCAGCATCTGATTTTTCCTTCTGATTCAAGTTTCTCTTGGACAGAGCTGAGGTTTGCTCTGCCTCACTACAGCAGCAGCCAACATTAATCTGTGTGTGTGTGTGTGTGTGTGCGTGTGCGTGTGTGCGTGCAGCTGAGCTGTGGCCATCGCTGTAAACAGGTGTGTCATCCAGGTGTGTGTGAGGAGACGTGTCAGCAGAAGGTGAAGCTCCGCTGTCCCTGCAAGAGGATCAAGAAGGTAAACCAGAAGTAGCTCACGCCTCACCACTGTGGCCACTTTATTAGGAACACCTGAGCAGTGTAAAGGCAGCAGTCTAACCTACTGATTTGTGAGGATGTGTAAACATATTTCCAAGGTAAAAAGGTTCACATTTGCAGGTTTGAGGGGTTTGCAGTTGAGCTGTAGAGGATCACCTGGTCCAGCCCTAACTATATGCTTTAGCAAAAAGGAAAGTTTTAAGCCTGATCTTAAAAGTAGAGATAGTGTCTGTCTCCTGAATCCAAACTGGAAGCTGGTTCCATAGAAGAGGGGCCTGAAAACTGAAGGTGAAACAGAACGATTTCCACACTGCAGGATTCTTACATTGGCTCGGTGTGTGTGTGCGTGCGTGTGTGTGCGTGTGTGTAGGAGGTGCTGTGCTCGCTGTCGGCTCAGTTTGCTGTTGAGTGTGACGACGTCTGCAGAGAACAGCAGAGGAAAGTCAGCCAGGTATAAACACACACCCACCTGTAGAGACTGAGTGATTCACACCTGGACACACCAACACTGACACTCTGTGTGTGTTTGTGTGTTTAGCTGAAGGAGGCGGAGCAAAGAGCAGCTCAGGAGGAGGAGCAGCGGAAGCTTCAAGTGAGTTTCATGTTGTTCCAGCTGCAACTTTTAGCTCTGATTAAGATTCAGACTTTAAAACGTTCATTTTAACGAGTAAAGCTAATAATAACTGCCAGCGATTGATGGTGGTGGATGTTGAATCGATGTGATTGGAAGAGGTTCCAGCTGCAGGATTTGAACTGTGTGTGTGTGTGCGCGCAGGAGGAGCTGGAGGCGTTCGAGAAGCGGCAGCAGCGAGGAGGG
>VUQR01025674.1:24570-39030 GCA_015108515.1 Hemichromis elongatus | reverse complement strand
TAACTTTGAGGAGCTATTATTCTGGATTATTAGGCTTCTGTCACGGTTCTGGGTCTTTGTGACCCAGCATTTTGAGTTATTGTATTTATTATATTATGGTTTATGTTCCGAGTCCTTGTTTGTACTGCTTTGATTATTATTTCCCTAGGTTTCAGTTATGGTTGTCAGGGATTTAGTTCTTAGGTTTTTGTGTGATGGCTTCCCTGCGTTCAGTGTTGTGTCTATTGTGCTTTTCAGGTCCCTGTGTCTTCCGGCTCCCCAGTCTGTTAAGTTTACATGTCTAAGTTCAGTCAGTGTGTTTCCTGTTTTACTTTGAAGGTCTGTGTCTCATGTCAGTGTTTCTAGTTTTGCTTCCCTGGTGTCGTCCTGCCTAATCACTCCCAGCTGTGCTCTCCTCCTGTGTCTCATTCCCCTCGTTATCCCTCAGGTTATTTAAGCCCCGTGTTTCTCTTTGTCAGTGTTACGTTCTCCATCATAGCTGTGTGTTATGTGCCTTGTATCTTCCATGTGTTTATTATTAGTTTTCCAGTTTAGTTCTGTACTTTGCTTTATCCCCATGCCTGCAATAAAGCAGTGTTTTTGAGTTCACGTTTGTCTCAGTGAGTTTTGCGTTTGGGTCCTTTTCCTGCCTGCACACAGCCATTTTGTGACATTTTCCTGCCAAAATATAAAGAAATGAGGATGTGACTCAAGACTTTTGCACAGTGCTATAGATCTTGAAAGGCCACCAAAGACTTGAGATGAGACTCACCTTATTTCTCAGTTGTTTGTGTGTGATTATGTGTGCTGCATATACTTTTTGACAAGCTATCTTGTTTCCCAAAGCAAACCTGTCTGCTGCTATGACGTGTGTGCGTGAGATGCTATTTTTCTATCTTTTACCGGTCTTTGTTTTTACTCACATTTATATTCTCCACATTTGTCTGTGATTTTTCTTTCTGGCTGGCTGATGATTGGCATATGTCAGGTTTATTCTTTCTTGTAGTTTTTAATAGTCTTCAGTGTACCCAAAGCAAATACATCCTGAAAACCACGAGTCCCTTTTCACCTCTTGCATTGCATTGCATTTTGTGTCTACCTCAGATTTTGATATATAATAAATGAAAGTCTGTTCTCCCAGTGGAAGGCATGTTTTACTCCCTTTAATTTGACATCAACTGATAGAAAATGAAGCAAAATTTTTTTGATTTAATATGGATGTGGATAAGACATTATTGTGGTGGATGCGGGGAAATCCACACACTACATGTTTCCTTTAGTTTATAACCAAGTACTGGAATCTTTCGCTTACAGGTCTTTGAATCTCCTCTTTACAATAATATTTTTATGTAGTTTGCCGTTAATTGCCTCTGTCCTCAATTAAATGCTTGACTTTGATTTTTTTCGGAGTGTCTTTGCATCATTGCTCATTTACTGATTATTTAATCATTATCAGAGGAAATGTTAATTCAAGGTTACAGCTGAGCATTGCGTGGTAGCTTGGGATACTAATTAACTAGACTCATATCTTCCCTACAACTATACATCAAAGTACTTTGTTGGCTAAGTAAGAGGGCAAGCTCTACAAGATTGCAGCAACCTAACTGACAGTCCTTTGTTTTAAAAAGGATGCTTCACTTGAGCTGATGGGAATACAAACTGATTCTAGGGCCAGTGTAGCTTTAAATGAACTAAGTAATTAAGGTCTAGATGCTTTGAAGCAGGACAATTAGATTTCCAAGATCATTTGTTCAGGGTTTTTTTTCCACGTTTTTATTTTTTTATTTATTTTAACCAAAGAAACTCTTAAAATTGCCTTCGATTTAACACCTCTGTTTAATCTACAACAAGGCGATGAGTTTAAATGTTTCCTTTTTTCTCCCAAACTGGACATGACAGACTGATAGAGAACTGCAATTGATTCTGTGCGTTCTTTTGGATTAGATCACTTTCTTAACCAACTGACGTCGATAAACAATCAAGTTTTACAACGTGGTTTTCAAAGATTCCTCCTATCAGCTTTCAGGCAAACTGGACGATAATTAAACACAATGTGGCTTTGATTAAAGCAAAAAAACGAATTCCTGTCATTTAAGTTAACAGCTGGTGTCTACTATCTTTTTGCATTGTGGGGGGGGGGTTAGGCCACTTTTTGCATGTCTAAGAATTACAAACATACGTAGTCAGATGTAATGGGATATCAACGTTTTTTTTTTTCCCATCACTGCCCTCACTTTAAAGACGTCAGAACTCTATCTGAGTCTCTGTCACTTTATTAGGTACACCTTCCTTGGGAGTTCTCCAGCCATCAGAAGATGGATGCACTGTTGTCATAAAGCGATGAATGTGGTTTGGAGCAATGCTCATGTAGGCTGTGGTGTTTTAATTTTGCAGTTGGTGCTAAGGTGCCCAAAGTGTCCCAATCTTCTGCATGCCTTAGTTCTAACAAGTGGTCATTTGAACTACTGTTGCCTTCCTATCAGCTCGAAGCAGTCTGGTCATTCTCCTCTGACCTTGTGCTTGAATATTTTCCCTTTTTTAAGACCATTCTGTGTAGCACCTAGCAGTTGTTGTGTGGGAAAAATCCCAGTTTGACCAGCCCGTTGCATGAACAAACATGCCACTTTAACAAATCGTCTGCCTGAATGCAATATTTATCAAATATATGTCAAAAATCCCCAAAATACGAAAACATTTTCTTGAATTTAGTAAAATGGAATACATTCCACGATGTGATAAGGAATACTCTGGTAGAAAATTTGGAAATCTTTTTTACTACTCTGATTGTTGGCAAGACACCCTGACATGGAATGAGAAGGCAAATCACTAAAGAAGAGAAAACATTTGTAGAAAACACGCTAACAAGGGAGGAGGTGAAGGGCTGAGCAGACTGTGAAACAGCATGAGAAAAATTTGTGGTGTTTCCTATAATCGCTGAATTAGCTGGAGGGGGTAAAGATGAGGACAGGCTCAGCACGGTGCACGTGAGCCTGCGTGGGGTGTGCTTAGAGATAATTGACACGTTTTCAGGCAATAATCTATAAGCAGTGTGTGCAGGCACGAACATGTGAGCTTTACGATCGTGCACACAAAGCTGAGATCTCCTGGGAATGAAGAGAAGCTAATAAATGTGGATGCATGTGAAGAAAGGACGGATGAAAGCGACCCTGATCTACTTTCTGCTGGAAGGAAGACGATAAGACTCTTTATGCTAGAAATGCTACTAATATACTGTATGCGTGTGAATATGTGAACCAGATTTGTGCACTATTTAAATTTAATTTACTTCATTTAATATACTACAATAACAGATTTACACTCTGAAAAATGTTTTTGAAGATGCAATCCAAATGAAGCACAGGTGCCTCCAATTTGCGTTAATTTCCCTTGAGATATTTCTAAAACTTTTCAAATCCAGCTGCTCAACATGACTGAAAATAAATAATGACAGAGTGTATGTCAAGTTTTGTTGTTCATCTGAGGATATATTTACCTCCAGTCATTTTAAGACCTAATAAGAATAGATGGTTTTTATTTTGTCCTGTAAAACTTTGTGCAACCATGCTTGAATGCATAAAACATTTATAAGGTTTTGAATGTTCTGAGTAACGCAGTGGAGCACACATCATTATGATAATGGCCAATTTTTTTTAAAATGCCAGGATATTTTCTGAAATCATGTGGGAAACACTGACAATGAAACACCTAAATGGCTCTGAGAGTAGAAGGAAAAAGAGTCTCTAGACTCTCAAAAACACAGTTTTCACTTATCTATGTTGTTGACTACTGTAAGTGACCTTTACTGCACTATAAGTAAATAGCTTATCTTTATTCTGCTGGGAGCAGATTAATAGATCTGTCCTCCACACACACTGAATTAACTATAACAAAGTAAATGGCTCAGAAGGCCTCTCTAGCATACAAAGTATTTGGTGTTGACAAATCCTTAGAGATACTATGGTAATGATAAGCCGCATGAGTGTGCGTCATGTGAGATTCTGCTGTCTTTTCAGGAATACTGCCATAGAAATTGGCACGTTGCATAATTATTTCCTGAAGCATGGGCTTTTTGTTTAGAAACCTTTGTAAACAACTCCTTGCACACAAGCATGTGCGTGCATGTCAAGTTGCTTCAGCAGAAGGCAGTTAGAAGATACCCTTTGGCATTTGTTAACCCAATAGAGCCGATCTATTCAGATTTGTTTGAGTCAGGTGAGTGCAAGGATAACTACTGGTAAAAGACCTTAAATGGAAATGGCTTTTATAGTGTTTTCAACCACAGAGACTTAAATGACTGATGTCATTACCATTATTTTACAGTCAAATACATGTTTACTTGTCAGTCACTGATTCTCTTTCTTTTTTTAGCTTTACATAATGATATGTAGAAATGCACAAATGCATGTTTTGCACTAGGATTCACAAACATACCTGTGATTATTAAATATTTTACAGACCTTAAATTGCATGTTACACTCAGGCTCTTGTATCTTGCACGGTTGTTTATGCCCCACTAAAATGTTTTTGCTCTCCACTTACAGACAAACAAAGAATTCCTGCAAAGTGGAACTGTAATTAACTTAATTTCGTCACAGACTCGCTAACTGCTGGGTGGAAATGTTCCACTGCCAACCACATCTTAGTTAGCCTGTGTGGGAGATCTTTAATTTCCATAAAATGTGTGATGGACTTTTTTGAATTAATATTTGGTTGTTCAAATTTAAGCCTAAAAGTCAACTGTATTATCAACCTGACTGATCCCAGTTATTGTGCTTACCCCATCTGTTTTCAACATTCTCTGCTTTGTACCTCTAATACTGATATATGAAAGTAACTCAGCAAATTTGAGCTTAGAACAATAATTGCACAACCTTGAAAGTAAAAGATTTTGGAGAACTTATCAACATCCGTTCAACTGCCTGAAAGGCTAACGGAGCGTGTGAATACACCTTTCTCAGCTCAGTTGAACTATGTCCTGAAGAACATGTAGGCAGCTGTGCACGGGCATTTTTGTCCAGTTAGGACATGTCATCATTATGAAAATGTTTTAACTTAAGGAGTGCCTTGGTGTAGGTGTTTTTTCCATGTCTTTTTTTCTTTAATAACAAATGAACTTTACTGTTAATGTCCCGTTGTACTGCTAGCGTGTGTCTGTTGTAGTTGCAGCTCACTGATTACTGACTGAAGGCATCTCTGTTAATGTATGGGCTAAATCTTGGATGCTCATATTTGTATTTGGGGTTTAGAAACATTATAATATTTTCCCTGAATTGTTTTTTTGGGGGGGGCAGGCATGAGCACTCACAGAATGCATAAAAGTAATTGTCCACTTATTTTCAATCAAAAACTGTGGTACCATAAATAATACACTGAAGATATGAGGAATGTAGGAAAGGAGGTTTGAAAATGCATTCGTTTTCATAGATAACTCTAATGTACAATGGCAACCTTTTTACCAATTTAATGAGTTATAAATCAGTCCAAACACCTGAAATATTTTATTTTACTACCATAAAACAGTGAAATGTTCTTCAAAATGTAACTACCACTAAAATAGTTGCAGAGAGTGCCATAATCTCCAGGCATACCCCAGCTGACATAAGAGATCAGGCTGTGACGTACACCGAATTTGTGCATGTTTCCCCCCGTCTCTCTGATGGGAAATGAAACCTCAGATCTCGTCACTAAGAGGATTACTTGAGAGGAAACGACTGATATCTGCAAATCACTATTCAGGGAATGTACAGTGCGCTCATAAATCCCTCTTTTATTTTTCTCCTCTGGGCACAGGATGACTTTGGGATGTAAATTTTCTCAAGTTTTTTTCTATTTTTTTTTTATTGCATTAAGTTTAAAGACCATGAATGCAAACTATAATTTGTAAATGTGGAGATTGCAAGTATCCATTGTTTCCAGCATGCACATCGTGTTTACTGGGTAATGCTGTATTTTTTTTTTTATTGTAAGGTAATTCCATTAAAATGTAAATAAAAAAAAAATAAATATTGTTTAAAAGTTTGCTGGTTGGATGCATAAATTGCCACAGTAGTGTCATAATAAAGGACTTTTTTTTTTTTTACAAGTTTTGCAAATTGGCTGGAGCTGGTGAAAATGCAGCAGACAAAATTATAAGAACTATTACCCAAAAATAGCTGTTATTCAAGACAGCAAATTTGCTACATAGCACTTTATGTATGTAACAAATGTGACAGCTTTAACTCCCAGTCACTGTCTTCCATCTACTGCTGCTATATTTTATGCCTAAAGCTGGCACCAGATAAGCCAGCTAAGCTGTATTGTTTTGACTTGCCCTAAACGCTCCACAATGAAGCTGCTGCTAATGGGATCTCAGATTTCTGTTTGGGTTTGTGTCAGTTTTCAGTTTTGGCATCTGGAGCCAGGCTGTCCTGGACTCTCCCGATAGTTTTAACAACCTCTTCTGACTCCCAGCTCATCACATACTGATGCTTGGTCAGGATCCATGGGTGTCAGACTGTGACAGACTGAGCACCTCTTTAGCGTCATTTTTCAGCTTGCAGGATAGTGCAGTAGAGTTTGGGTCTCTCAACAAGTCAAACAAATGTAAGGAGACTGTGGGCAAAACGGGTCCACAGGTGGTGTTACTTTCACTGTAAAGATAACCATGCTAAACAAGGATATGTTGCAGATGCAATAGTGTGTGTGCGTCTGTCTGTCTGTCTCTACCTATGATTAGTCATGTAATTGCTTGCTTACTTTGTGTTATTTAAAGAATCTGCCTCCTAAGTGGTTTTTTTCATTTTTCCTTTTCTTCATCATGTTGGAAATCAACACTAAATCAAAAACTTATTCTGTAGGGAATTTTCCTATTCCTTTTGTTTGTGTATCATTTAGTCACAGCCAAAAGTGGAGCTTGCTGAGGTGGCTCTAGCATCTATGTAAGATGCCTGTAGGTGAGGTGTTTGGGGTACTTTCAACAAGGAGGAGGCCCTTGCGTAGATTCAGGACACACTGGAGAGGTTTTGATTATCTGTTGCCTGGGGAACACCTTGAAGTGCCCCTGGAATGGCTGGCTAAAGTAAGGCAGGTCTGAGCATCTCAGCTTAGATTGCTGCCCCCATCTAGGACCTAGATAGGTGACTGATGGATAGATGCATCCATGACTGCATGCTCGGATGCTCACAAGACAGTCCAAAATAAATGGGTTCCTATGGAGCTATCCAAATATGTAATGCCGTGGGGTAAATATTTTTGCTGGAAATTTTTATTGGGTTGTCAATAGAAGAGGCCGAGATAATAGGTTCCCTTTTTAGATTGTTGGGGGTGTTACTGTGATGTGGGTCCATTCTCAGGAGAACCTTGTGCAATTTGCAGAAATTGACTTTGGCAAATGAATTAAAAACATCTACTAGTATGGCTCATTTATAAGAAATATTCCTTTAAAATAAAGAATAAAAGATACAATGCAAGCTTTGTATCGCAATAATAAATGATTACAAAAATACTACATAATAAAAAAACTTTCAAATAAACAGTGTAATGTCATTGTCACAGTCTGTCCACGCTTCTGCTTTCACAGATGCCTCAGAAAAGCACATTAGGTCTTGTCTGGCTTCAGCAGCAGCCCGTGGTGCCCTTTCATGGGACAGCAGCCCAGGATGGATTGTGCTGTCGTCTCCCCAGCGTTTGCAGTCTTCATTCACCTTGCTTCGTCTCCCCACAGGCGGTTGGAGTGTCTTTGAAATTAAGTAGTGATGCATCTAAGGTCCCTTCTGTTAGAATTCATGGTTTTTGAAACTACCATGTACAGCATATGGATCAAACACAGAGATTGCATAGAGCAGAGGTATGGTGGGCACTATGATAACACCAAAGAGGAAAACATGATGTACGACCGCATCCACAAGCATCAAAACCCTATTTACTTTGACCTTAGCCTAAACCCTTTAAGGGGGTGTATCTCAGTACATGATAGGCAGATACACCTGCAGTTGTGTCTGGTCAGAGCAGGACGCCATTATGATGGAGGAGTTTTTTTTGCAATTTATTGTAATTTCGACATTGATGTCATGGAGTCAGTGGGCTAAATCTGGCCCGTATGTATTATTTTACATCCTGCCCTGCTAAAAAACTCAAATACAAAAACTCTTGCAGGTTTTTGCCTGAATTACTCATAACCGCAAGTTCATGTGGGTCGACTTCCTCGGCTTCCTGACGTGTCAGTTCCTCGAGTGTGCATACAAATGTGTTGCAAAGACGATAGCATAGATAAGATTGTGAATGAATCCAGTGGCAATAAAAAAAAACCACGCAGTGAGCAGCTAAAAGTGTGCCTTGAAAAACTATGCGTGCCGAGTGGGTGTGAGACAATCGTGACATACGTCAGTCGTTATGAACAGTTGTCACGGGTGGAAATAAAAAGACGCTTTGTTCAACTTTGCGTTATTTTCCAGTCTGCCTGAAGCCACATGAAAGCATCCGAGTGACGCAGATTTAGAGATTCGCATTCAACCATTATAGCTATTCCGAAGAAGAAATAACAGAGCACTGACTCCACACAGAAGATGAATGTTTGGTACTTCCTTCCCATTCTTTAGGCCTCTTTGTAGTTTTCTTTGCCCTCTAATGACTCATGAACAAACATGATTATGAACGTCAGCGATGGAAGAAAACGCTGCATTGTTGTTGCTACTCTCGCTCATCAAATGTATAGTGATGCAACTTATACTTAACATTCTCCAGTGGGGCTGACATCCATCGGTGTTCTTTGCAGCTTGTCACTTCATATATGGGTTTAGCAAAGAGTGGTAACATCGGGCAACATTTTACCCACATGGAAATCTTTTATCTTACAAGACAGTGAAAAAAAATGCAACCTTGACACATTTTCAGTAAAAAAAAAAAAACAACTGGTAATGTTCTTTGATTAATTTTATTCACTTAAACTTGGTTTGGCTTCTACAATATAATTTCCCTGATGTTAAACTCTACTGTGGTATCCACTTCTTTCTCTGCTGTTTCTTGTGTTTTTCTACACATGTTCTTTTTATTTGTTGTCTTTTTTTCTTTCTTTCTTTTTTTTACATCTGTGAAGTGAAGCCAACCAGTGGTGGGATAAGCGTAAATTTGTCCCTAGTGTTGAAAAATTTCCAACTCGCTTGGATGCATTTTCAACATAATTCACGCTGCCTGGAGTAAATCAATGTTTACATCTCCTCAAAACCTTGGAATTCAGAGGCAGCGTGTCAATGTGCAGAAGCGTACACGAGTGACAAGCGTTTTCTCTGGATGGCACAGAACTGGCAATCCATCCTATTCAGTTTAATATGCTTCAATTTGAGCAATATGTTTTCAGTCATTTCGGGATGTTATTGCGTTATTGCAGGGACATTTGCAAAGAAAAACTTAAGGTTTGGGGAAAAAATAACGGTAACAGCTGGACGTCTTTGTGGAAATCAACCAGAGACTTAATGTGCACAAAGCATAAACATTTTGAACGCACACTCAATCTCTGAGAGGTAGCTGAAGCTTAATTTTTTTTTCCTCTCATGTCTGTCAATCACTGATTTATTTTATTTTGCATATCTATCAGTCATAATACATGGATTTACCTGGGACATCTACCTGGTTACAGATATTAGAAACAACACCAAATGATCTGTTTAAGGAGCAAACAGGACAGAGGGAAGAGCGTGTCAGTACATTTGTTGTGTGTTTGTGTGTGTGTATCACTGCCGGTAGCACTATTAGGCCAGTGGACATCTGCCTGGCCCGTGTTTGTAATCCCAAGTAGCCTAAGCCTAACAACTACATAATGAGGGTACAAAGCAGCTGGTCTCTGTGTTGATGTGTGAGTGTGCCCTTGCCTTAAAATGTGGATAGAATCATTAGGTGTGTATGTGTGTGTGTGTGTGCACATGTGCGTGTGTGTGTTTTAACAGATAGTCTGGACACAAAGCAGCTTTTATAGACTGGGGAAAAAAATTGCCCTGTTCCCCGCTGAGAGGGCTCAGTCTCAGGACAAGGGTCTGTGTGTGTGCGTTTGCACTTAAAACATAATGTCGAAAGAAACGCAGCCATTTGGATGCTGTGGTGTTTCTAGCCAAGCCAGAGAGCTGATGACAGCATTTCTCATTTAAAGTGTTTAGAAGCGATTTTGTTTGAATGTCTCAGATTAAAATTGTGTGTGTGGGTGTGTGTGTGTGTGTGTGTGCGCGTGCGTGCGTGTGTGTGTGTGTGTGTGTGTGTAAGAATTTGGCATTTCACTCACGAATAGTTTCCACCGCAGGTCAGCAGCAGTTGCTTGGATGCTGGTCAGGTTTGTGTGCCAGCTGACATGCATAATCTCGCACACTGCACTTAGGCTAAAGGTGGCTGTGTTTTGTAAAAATATCAGCACAGCAAGTGGTATTGGGGTTGCTGGAAAAGCCAAGTATGTATATAAGCTGTATGCATGTCCATGGCTGTGTGTGCACGTGCATTTCTCTGTTTCAGTGAATGAGTGATGTGTGTGAAGTGAGTGTGTGAGTTTTGCATTTTTGTAATAACCACCTGCAGCTCAGTCCTAATGGAAAAGGCCATTGACTGCAACTTCCCTCTCTTCCACTCTTTGGTCTTGCTCTTTTTCTCATGGTTCCTCGGCTCCATAATCAATATCCCTCAATTGCAGATGCACATCTCAACCTTGACTCTCCATATCATTTAACTAATCCAATAACTTAACTTAACTAATCCATTCTGGTCACTCCTAGTAAAACTGAGCATGTCCAGCTATATCTTCTGTCTTTTTTTTATTTTTATTATGTGAGTATGTGTTGCATTATTTATTTTGATTAATTGTACTTGAAAAAGTAAAAACAAAACCCAAAAGCTTATGCTATAAAGAGTCGAATTTAGACTCTAGAGGATTTCAGGGAATCAATTTGAAGATCAGCAACAGGTAATTCAATAAAAATAAATAAATACATAAATAAAAAAACTAAAGAAATAACAGATGACACCATTTTAAGTGACTGTAGGCTGAAATTAGACCCTCAACCCCACCTCCTGCTTTGTGTGCCCTGCTTTACTGGCCTGTGTGAACCAGTTCATTAATGGCATCGCGTGAGTGGAAGGAGTTAAGTCAGTGATCGCTCATATAGACAAAAACAGATACTGTGACTGTGTATCCTACCTGCCACTGCAGGCTGTAGCTGCAGCTCAGTAACATTGCTTTCTTTTGTTGTCTGTGGCATTTCACCGAGTTCAGAGTTGAATTTAAGAGAAGCTGGATGACGGAGAGAATCACTCAATTCCGTGAGAGACAAGAAGCTTATCTCTGGCTTAACACATTAAAAGGAAGGCTCAGGTGTCAGTCTATTTGTATCCCTCCATGAGTGAGTAAACTTACCTGCATGCTTTGTCTAAGCATATATGTGTGAGTTACACACGTGTTTAAAAGGTCCTGAGTGAGATCACTGTGTTACGCATGCACCTTAAGATCACTATGATCAGATTTAACAAGAACAAACAGAAATTATTCATTGTTGGTGTACAGAAGGCAAATGAAGTTACATGCAGCTTAGCCACAGAACGCAAACATTTGTAAAAGGATCAGATATTTTCTGAGGCAGATTTGGAAGATGTTAGGAAATCACATAAAGAAAGTTTAGTCGTATAGAGACTTGGCACAGTTAAGTCCCATCCAGACAGGAAATAAAGACAGTTCATGGCCTCAGTAGACTTTGTACCACATCAAAGTGCCTTCTTGTGAATTCTCCAAGAGAAAAAATACAGAGAAAGTGTGGTGAGATGAACTGACTAGAGTGTAAAAAGACCCAGAAGTACATTTTTAGAGGCTGCCACATTGAATAAAAACTGAAGCATCAAATGAACTGAAGTCCAGTCTGAATATCCATCCATCCATTTTCTTCCGCTTATCCGGGGCCGGGTGGCAGGGGCAGCAGCCTAAGCAGAGAAGCCCAGACCTCCCTCTCCCCAGCCACCTCCTCCAGCTTATCCTGGGAACACCAAGGCATTCCCAGGCCAGCCCAGAGATATAATCTCTCCAGCGTGTCCTGGGTCCGCCCCGGGGCCTCCTCCTGGTGGGACATGCCCGGAAAACCTCACCCAGGAGGGGCCTTGGGGGCATCCTTGTCAGATGCCCGAACCACCTCAACTGGCTCCTTTCGATGTGGAGGAGCAGCGGTTCTACTCTGAGCCCCTCCCGAATGGCCGAGCCTCTCACCCAATCTCTAAGGGAGAGGCCAGCCACCCTTCGGAGGAAGCCCATTTCCACCGCTTGTATTCGAGATCTCGTTCTTTCGGTCACTACCAACAGCTCATGATCATAGGTGAGGGTAGGTGCGTAGATCGACCGGTAAATCGAGAACTTCGCTTTTACACTCAGCTCTTTCTTCACCAGTCCGAATATCCGGATTTTAATAGAGCTACATTTTGACATTGTTCAGCATTTATTATAATGGAATGCGGATAATTTAAAGAGTTGATCACAGTAGCTTATTGAAAAAAAAAAAAAGCTAACACAGGCTTTCAAAATGATGAGTGGAGCTAAAATAACCATCTGAGTGAAATTTGATATTTTAAGCCAGATAAAGTGTGTTTCAGCCCTCTGCTTCATGTTATGGTGTTTTTCCCTCAGTGGACACGACTTTCCATGTAGGACCCATACTCCTGTCTGTGTGTTAAAGTTGGCGACTGGGGCCCCAGTCACACAGGGCTAGAGAATGGCTGGCAAATGCTTGGCAGCTACCAGTTGCTAGGGAAAAGGGAATATTCCCTGACTGGGTGCAAGTGGTTGTTGGCAGCCACTGTGAAATTAATGGAAACCAGTCAATGCCCTCCACCTAAAAACAGGTCAAAAAATAAAAAATGTGTACTAGACTGGCGTCTAGCTCCGAAGTCATATGTAGTCTGATTAAAGACACGGTCTTGCTTTCTCACCAACCACTGTGAAGAGTGCAACACAAACTGGAAAAGACGGCCGTTGGCCTTCAAAGTAAAAGTTAAGGTTTTACACTGAAGGTGAATGTTCTCCATCTTTGGAGTCGGTGATTGCTTCCATTGAATCAATCATAAGGAGATATTTGGTGAACCACCCAAAAAAAAACAGCAACTATTCACCAAGCAGTCGGGAAAAGGCATTTTTCCCATAGTGACCAGAAGAGGCCCCTGCCAGTATCTAGACCTTTATGACTAAAGGCCAGGCCACTATGTGCAACTCTTGTGTAATTTTTACTGATTATTAAAATATTACTACAAAAATCATATTTTAGGAAATACATGATAATCACATCTTACATGGGTAATTGTATCCATGCCTTCAAGACATTCATCTCATTTTCTTTCTTCAGCTTTACCAACACCACAATGTATGTCCTTAAGCTCCAGAGCAAGTAGGTTTCCTTTGTGTGAGGTCTGTGGTATCCCTTTACATGGCATGTGAATTATTCAGGAGTCTGGTCACGTTTCCCAGAGTGTCCCACCTCATTTCGTGCCAGCATTAGCATGGTGACCTACATCATGGTCTCGGCCTTAATGTACAGCCTAGAATGAAAATAAATCTGTCAGTGCTTAATCTGTCAGGGCACTGTTGTACCACCAGCATGTTCTCAAATAGCACAAATCACAGGCCAAAATAAGTAAGTCACTGCAGAATATGGTGGTTGAGGAGATTTGTTTTATCTCTTGTTTTCACTTTTGGGAGAACATGCAGTATATGTTTGTGCATCTGGGTCCACTGGGTTTCCTTTTTTGTGTATTAGTTTTCAGAAGGGATCGCTAACTCTTGACAAAGTGTTTCTCTTTGATTTAAATGTCAGGAAAGTAACAAATTGTTGGATATATCATTTCTGAGATGACACTATATATTTATTGTATAGCTATGAACTACTGTGAGTTATTTGCAACTAAAAGGAGTCAGATTTTAGGTTAAGCGCAATTTTCCTATAAAAACTTTAAATACACCTCACTACACTTATTTGCTCTAGTCGTAATAGTTGCTAAGTAATCAGATTAATGCATAAAATCTGTGCAGGATTATTTACATGTAAAGATCAGTGACTTCCTGGGGAAACCACACCACAGCGAGGCAAGAGTGGTCAATGATAGCTAAGTTCAAGATCAACAAGGGGAGGATACTAACGAGTCAAAACAACCAGTGATGGAGCCCATT
The DNA here is from genome assembly GCA_015108515.1 of Hemichromis elongatus. Taxonomy (NCBI): domain Eukaryota; kingdom Metazoa; phylum Chordata; class Actinopteri; order Cichliformes; family Cichlidae; genus Hemichromis; species Hemichromis elongatus. The sequence goes on along the minus strand of VUQR01025674.1, from coordinate 24,899 downwards.
GAGAGGTCACACACATGTTCGTCTGTCTGGATTTATATCCAGCACCTTCTAGTTTTTTAAAAAAACCTTTAGAATCACTTTTACAACTTTACTTCCCACACCAACACATTTTAACAGCACATACATCCATTTAAAATGTAATTGTCAATCATTCAAATATAGTCGCAGCAGATGGCCGCCCCTCCCTGAGCCTGATTCTGCCGGAGGTTTCTTCCTGTTAAAAGGGAGTTTTTCCTTCCCACTGTCGACAAAGTGCTTGCTCATAGGGGGTCATATGATTGTTGGGTTTTCTCTGTATGTACTATTGTACAATATAAAGCGCCTTGAGG
>VUQR01025674.1:8203-18406 GCA_015108515.1 Hemichromis elongatus | reverse complement strand
TCATGGATTTAATCCTTTTTTTTTTTTTATTTTTTTTTTTGGGGGGGGGGGAGTACAGGTTTTTGTGTAAATTTTTTGGGTAGCTTCGGAGACCTCCAATATTTTCAGTTCCAAAACACCATGCTCTGAGGTATCCAACAATTTTAGATTCTTTTAGGTTAAATAACATGTTGTCAGCAGAGAACTTACTGTTTCAGACAATTTACTTGTCTTTAGACCCAGACTGGCTGTTTCTCAACATAGGCAAGTAGACAGCGAGGCGACACTGTCAACAGAACCAAATAAGGCAGATACGCTGTTAGGTAACACGGTGATGTAAAGTTCCACGCTCCCTTCAGCTGATGTAAAGTCGAGTTTAGCTCCAACTTCAAGATGAGTCATGAGGGCTTGTTGTTCGACTGGACATTTTCACAAACACTTATTGTATTTTCTCCTTTGGCTGCAATCCTGTCACATTCATATCAGTAATGGCGGTGTGCAGTTACAATTTGCATTGAGTTGTTTTACAAGATTAGACCTTCAGATTTATATCATATTATCACACCAAGGCTGGTTGCACTAAGATAAATCTTTCCCGTGGCTTAGATTCGAGGAGAAATTCTGCAGATTTTATGCATGATTACTTTAGTTGTCGTTGGCAGCACTGTGAGAACAGGTGTCTACCCTGTGGCTCTAAATGAGCTAGAGATTAGGAGAGAATGAGGTTAGACTTTATTAATATCCATTTTAACAGAAAACCTGGTGTACAAATTGGGGGGGGGCGGAAGAGGAGGAAATAGAGAAAACAAGATATTTTGTATCTAAAAGTGTTACATAGAGTTGCATAATGCAGATTATAGTATGTTGCAATTTTTGATCTTGAGCTATACTAGGGAATATATCCCCACCTCAGCAGGAAAAGCAAGTGGGGCATCTATAATTAGCTTTAATTAGTTTTGTTGTTGTTTGTTTTTGAGTTTTGTTTTGTCTTTTAAAGCAGCCAAAGTCCTATTGCTATATGTGGTAACCCATTCCAATGCTGAAATTATAATATTTATTTATCTTCTTCTTGTGTATCTGTTTAACTCCCACAGTGAGATTGGATTTAATTGTTAGACCACTCTAACATTTTGTGCTTAATGCTAGTTTCAGTTCCCGTGATTATATCACATTAGAACCAGAGATTCAGCTTACTCTAGTTTATGAAGGCTGAACTCTGTCAACTTAATGAAATCTAACCCCCTCTGCCTCCCTCAGGATAAATAATCTGTTTTTATTTTATCAAGGGGTTCATGATTTATTCCTTAGATTTATTTATCTGTGTTTGTTGGAAGTCTTGAAAGTTTACAAAGTCATGACAGAAACCTGGAAAACATGAAGCCTGGACAAGTTTGAAGCTGCAAGCCAAGAGATGAATTATTAGTGCTTGGGGTTTATAATGACTGTGTTAGAAATACCAAATCACATTACCCAGCGGTAGCCTCCTTCATTTGTTACGACTGCGTGTGAGTGAATGACTGAGTGAATGTAGGTTTTCCCTGGTTAGAAATCTGACTTTACAGCTGCGGGCTGTCAGGTATAGATATTGAACATGTACACAAACTCATTGAGTAGTGGCATACAAATGTGATTTACTGAAACGTGTAGGTCAAACAGGCTTCAGCAATACTTTCTTTTTGGTCACAAAATCCCTTTTTCCTAATTATCTGGTTTAAATTTGCTGTTGATCACTAAAATATGGATCCTAGCCTTCCTTATCTCTGCTCATCCACCAACATAAACGTCTTGGGCCAAACATTTTGGAAAACTTGATCCAGTAGAGTTTCAGATTGAATCTATGAAGGATGAGATCACAGACTTCATCTATAAAACTGGGTCATGTTTGATGTAAAACCTAACTTCGATCTCAAAGTCTAGATTTGATGTCACCCTTTTTATGTATTAGCTATGTAGAAATTTTTACTGGCAAGAGGAAAAATATCACATCGCAGTTTTCAAAACTGCTTCAAAATGTAATTGATTTTTGTTTATTTTGGGGTTTTTTTACATTCACACATTTTTTATTAATCTGCTTTTGTATCTGTTCATCTATGTCAGTGTACATGGTTAAAAGAGAGGTTAGTTTGGAGTCTTACTTGATGTTTTGGCCATATCAAAATTGCTATCCAGAGCTTGATAACCAGATAACCAGCCCTGGATGAATGGGTGGCTGGATGGATGGATTACATTTACACATCAGTTGTATTTTTGTTTGTTTTTAAAACATAGACATTATTTACTTACTTACATTATTTACTACTGACTTGAGCTCTGTAAGCACTTTACTGTTGAGTTTATGGACTCTGTCACTAATGTGAATAAAAAAACTTGACCAGTGAACATTTAGATTTACAGTCAGATGCAGTCACAACACAAAGATGGTGACAGCAAAAATGCCCATGTTGAGGCTTCAAAACAGGACTTCAGATACCAATGGGTGCTATCACGGTGCTACATCCATCTTTTATATTGCCTATGATTTTCTTGGTTGCTATGGCAACATCTCTACTCCGAGGAGTGTCAAAAAGATAGGTGGTGCAAGACGGAAAAAATCTGCTAACTAAAATGCATTAAATTCAATGTCATGTTTGTAAAAAGAAAAAAAAAGAAGTGACAAAATGCGTCCATATACGTTCTTTCCATCAGACCGGGCAGGATATCAGGAAATGAAATGTGTGCGACTCATGTAAGTACAATGTGAGTGATGTTTTAGAACTGACCTTAATATGATGTAAAAAATAAATACATAAAATAAAAATTACATAACACCAACATAAGCCAAGAGCAGTGTCATTAAATACCTCAAACCTGGGAAAGAACATATATGCTTTTCTCATGGTGAATTGAAAAGAAGTTCGAGCAAGCGCATGACAGTTTGGTTGAATTTTCCCACTGACCTACCATTCCTGTCACCAGGAACCTCAGTACATATTTAGCCTACACAGGAGATTTGCATTATTTTTAGTGTCAGATAATTCTTTCATGCTTTCAAGTTTTATTTTTTTTACTCTACTAGTTATTTTTGTAGTTATTAGGAGTTGTCTGTCTTTGTAATAAAGAATTTCTACTAAAATACTTACTTTTGCTTGTCACTGTGACCTCTCACGTCCCCGTCACCATTGTGGCTTCAGGCGAAAGACTTCACTGCAGTACTCACATACTTCTCTGCAGAAATATGTCAAAACAGATGAGCAGTCTTTCTTTCTCTCTGCTATGCACCAATGGCCTAGTCTGTTTATCTGCCAAGTGACATTAATTTAAGCAAACCCAAGTGCAATTTTATGGAAAGACAGTACACACCTGCATAGATGCTCTCCCAGCCCCTAAAAGTATTTACAGACTTTTATATTCATGGAAGGCTTCTCTTGTAAAAGCCATGTAAATTCAAACAACCTGAAACAGATGGTGTGCTTGTCTTGCCTCTGTTCTTTTCATGTCTCAGCAGGTCATTTTATGTCATTGAAGCATAAGCTATTCATAAAATTCACTTAAGCTCAGGACTGTATAAAGAAGGACAAACTCTACAAAAGCAATAATTCAGTTTGAGAATTTTGTTGGAAATATCTGCAGTGTTAGTGTTATTGAATAAGCAGAGGCTATTATAGGTCAAGCCTCAAAGAGTCCACATCTAGACTCACTTCCGACTTCCACATTATTTTAAGGAGACAATCAGTGAATGGACTGCACTTCAACGTTGTTTGTTTTGTTGCTGTGGTCGTTTGACTCCAAATGTGAATTCTCTTTTACACATTCACATGACTGGCTTTAAGCCATGTGGACACTGAGCAGCCAGCTGGAAGTAATTTGACCCCTTCAGGTAAAGATAAGAAGATAATCCTTTATTTATCAAAAATTAGGGGAATTCTTTAAAGGCGTGTAGACAAGAGGAGCCAGGAGTAATCAAAGTTCCAGTTTGTTACCTGACAACCTGTTTCAACACTCGGGCCAGTGTTTTCATTCAGTTAAATTTTTATTAATATAATGCCAAATCCCAGTCACATCGTGGTGCTTTGTATCATAAGATAAAGACCCTATATTATGAAAAATCAAGCACTCCAGTTTGAGCAAAAACTTCGCAACAGTGGGAAGAAAAAGCTCCCTTTTAAGCCAGAGATTATTAATAACCAAGATAAAATGCAGAGTGGTGTATAAACAGAGAGAGCAAAATGAAATGAGTGCAGAAGAAGCACCATGCATCATTAGAAGGCCCCAGTAGCTTACAGCAGTGTAACTAAAGAAGGGTTTAGGGTCACCTGATCCAGCTCTATCTTTACCAAAAAGTAAAGTTTTAAGCGTAGTCTGGAAAGTAGAGAGGGTGTGTGTCTCATGAATCCAAACTGGAAGATTGTTCCCCAGAAAAGGGGCCTGAAAGCTGAAGGGTCTGCCGCCATTGTGCTTTTAAATATCCCAGAAACCACAAGTAAGCCTGCCATCTGAGAGAAAAGTGCTCTACCTGTAATAAAACGTTATGGTCAACAGTATTGAACGCTGTGTTGAAGTCTAACAGGATAAACACAGAGATGAGTCCACTGTCAGAGGCCATAAGAAGATCATTTGTTACCTTCACTAATGCTGTTTCTGTACTGTGATGATTCATACCTTGGTTTAAAAGTATTTCAATATAATAATTATTTAGAATTTCAAGGGTAATTAATAGACGCTACAGAAATGCATATGGTACGAGCACAAATGGTCAGGTAAACTGAGCCAAAGTTGACAATTAAAGAAGCAGGAGAAAAAAATAAAACAAAAAATAGATTTCTTGCATTCAATACATATATTCTTGGAGATGGCAGCACTACCAAAAGGACAAGCAGTTAAACTGGAGGTGGGAGAGTTGGAGATTTTAAGCAGGATGGAGAGATTTAAAAATTTGAGCATCAGAGGAACAGCTCGGGCTGAGTTAGAGAGGCAAAGATGAGATAGTTTGGACATGAAATATGGCCACCACCTTACCTTACACCCCAACGGGTGTAAGGCAATGAATATCATGCCGTGTTAACATGACAGTTTAAACACCAATTACCTCTCTGCCCAGGGCAGTTAGCCTCACCTTGTACCTCACCCCAGCCACCTGAAAGCAATTGTCTTCTCATACCTGCCTGTCTGAACAAACCTTTATGCATACCTTTCTGTCCATTTTACTGCCTCTCTGCTGGAAGCTCAGTTCCTTAAACACAGAAAGAGCTAGACACACATTTTAATGCACACAACCCCAACAATGATAAGATAAATACAGGAATATTCTTGTTTCACTGATTTTTTTCACAATCATGCAAATAATCTTTTGCAGGGAGATGGCAAAACAGAGCATCCTGGCAGTTGCTATTAATTAGTCACTTACTATTTGCCTGTATGCAGTGTCCCTGTATGTCCCTACTGCAATTAAAACTAAAAACTAAAAGTACCAGTTTTCACAGCTATGATGCATTTTTTGTTATTCATTTAAAAAGAAATCTACCAGATTGTTTTGTGCCTGAAACAGTAAGGAGGTGCTTTTCGTACGGTGATAAAAGAGATGTAAGTCTTTACATTTCTGTCAAAAATAGAGAGAAACTCTCATTTGTGTTTGTTAGCCAGCATGTTCATAAATCCAGGCCTAAGGGAGAGTCCAACCCTTCAGGGGAAGCTTGTATCCGTGATCTCATTCTTTCAGTCACTACCCACACCTCATGGCAATAGATGACCCAGAGTAAGCCTTCCATCTTTTTCCAGCTGAGAAGCATGCCCTGGGACTTGGAGCTGCCAATTTTCTTTCCTGCTGCTTCTTGCTTGCCTGCAAACCACCCCACGGTGAGCTGGAGGACACCTACTGATGAAGCCGCAAGAACCACATCATCAAAAGCAGAGAGATGATCCTGAGGCCACATAACCAGAAATCTTCAGCTGCTTGACTAAGCCTAGAAGCTCTGTGCATAAAAGTTATGAATAGAATCGGTGACAAACTGCAGCCCCAGTGGAGCCCAGCTCTCACCAGGAACTGATCTGACCTATTGCATTATCACTGAAGCTCTCAACACAGTTATACAGGTACATGTTCACCATTCTATAACAAGCACAACAGCTTATTACCTCATTTGTAGTGTGATATGATGACAGCAATTAAAAAAAAAGAACCCTGTATAGTTTAAAACATATGTTCTCAAGTTTTTAGACAGCTGCAGAGCTTGAGAGCTGATACACATGCAGATGTGCTGAACCTGAAAAGTTTTTTCTGTGGTTTTTGGTTACAGACAGAAGCCTGCATTTAAGTGAGAGACTCAATCTGGCTCCCAACAACATAAACAGATTCTGTGTCTATGTCTCTGTCTACCACTTTCTCTCCTTCTCCCCTTTTAACTACATATCATTCCAAACTAAACAGCTTCAACACTTTATCCATCCTCTGCTGTGTTTAATTTTGGGGTAAACTTTACAGTTTTCCTGCGAATTAGGTGTGCGTTTACAGCGCTGCCAGGTTCATTAAAAGCCGATGGACACAGTGCAACTAAGCATTACGGACAAATAGAGTTTACAATCTAGCAAGCATTACAGTTGTGTGTAAATACATGTGGTCCTTTAGCCAAGTCCAAAGAACTGAAAAGAGGGCCACAGCTGCAGGCAGGCAGTGAAGCTGGAGTATTTTGACAGCCACTTTCAGAAAACAGCTGTCTTACTTGATCAAGTGAAGAAAAGTTTTCTCTCCTCTGAAAAATGTCAGAATATGAAATATTTACTGCTAAAAAGATGGATGGGTTTTGGGGTTTTTTTTTGCTGTCTTAAAGGAAACAGTTGATGCGATCAGCTAAAGACATTTTGTTGCCTAATATGTGTTTACCTACTTGATATGGGGAAAAAAAACAAAATGTAAATTTTGAATTATTATGTTTTTTTTTTCTCAAATTTAGTCTTTTTTAAACTTTTTGAATGGAGGTAACGGTGTCCGGCTAGGGCTTTTCTCTTTGGAGTGTGCATTGCACCGGTGTGGATGTGCTATGCAGCGTTCTTCTGATAGTGCCTTGGAGCTCCACCAGACAGAAGAAAGGTTGGCAACAACTGCTTGAAGGCTTTCCATAGTTTATTACTGTTTTTTGTTTTGTGTTTTGGGCCAACTGCTATGTACCATCTGTGGAAAATTTGGTCTGCTAATTACATTTTCTATTGCTATTCTCTCTGCTTCATTGCCAATGCTGCCAGTGTTCATTTTATGTGAATATACAAAGATCAAATGTTGATATATTGTCAGTGTTTTTAATTATTTTCTGGTTAGTAATCATTAGCTAAACTCCAAAAAATGTTTCTCCAAAGCATCATCAACGTCAATTTATTAAGGCTGACAAATGATGTTATTTTCTTTGGCTAAAGTCCTCCTGTATTTTTAACTGCTGCCTTCACTTCCTTTCTTTCTTTCTTGTAGCTAAAATGATCTAATGGATGAAGACAACTCATGTCCAAGTTATTTTCAGTCATTACAGCTGAAGAGTGAAACAGACAGCTGACCGTTGTCTTTCATCCTGGGATCAAAAAGACGGGATGAATTCACACAGCAGCAATGTCCTGTAGGGGTCATGTACATCCTAATCTGTCACAGTCTACTGAAAATGATAGCTGGCATCTTGTCCCGCTGCTGTTCATGAAGAGAACAAAGAAGAAATTGGCAAAGAGGTGGAAATATTAAGACAGGTTCACAGCTGATTTGCACACTGTTTTGGCAGTGCGCACGTGTAATCCTGCAGCAAGTGACAGATGTACATGCTGCGAGAACTCGTGTAGATACACACCCACAAATATGGTCATGCAGACATGAACAAATGCATGCACACAGGTACGTGGTGCAGACAGACAGTTCATGGCTGCTGGTTTGAGTTATGACAGAATCTGATTGCATCAGTGCAAGGGGCAAAGAGGTGAACACAATCACAAGTGGGGAGTGAGCATGGGAAACACACACACACACAAATCTTATTACGCTGGATGGTGATGAATGTGGTTTAATCCTGTGGTTAGAGTGTTCCAGGTGGGAGGGGTCAGACCTTCTTCTCAGGGCTATCTCTTACAGGCCAAAGGTTCAGGCTGATGGCATCCCAAGATACAATGAGTGCATTTATTCATATGCAGGGAACAGAATAAACCCAAAAAGCATTCAAAGATACAATATCAGCTTTGAATTTTACTGAGTGACGTGCAAAAAGCAAAAAAAAGACAGTGACACAAACTTATAAAAATAATTAGACTTTTAAAAAGTGGAAAATGTGATCAAACGTGAGGTTGTAATACTTTCAGTATGTTTTGATGACTTAGGCTTTTGAAACTAATCAGTCCAGTTTTCTTTCTAGATCCTGACACCAGGCAAGGGAAGTCTTAAAAGGTCATCTCCAGCTTTGTTATGTTTTATCTTAACTGATAAGTTATAAGTTATATCAAACTGAGGAAAAACATATGAGAAAATAATACACGCCACAATTTCATTTGCGTGTATGCCTCATAAACTAAAAAAAATTTAAAAAAATTTAAAAAAAATCTTTTAACTAAAGATCATCGTCTTCTGTCAATTTTTTGACTAAATATATTCTTAAAAATGTGATTTTTACCTGGAAGTTTTTAGCCAGCCAGAAGGATTTTTTTTCCCTTAAATGTTGCCTTCACTGACCCACAATGTGTGTTAGGTAACGTATTTTCGTACACGTCAGCCTTCAATTTCACTGTCCTGTCAGTGAGGAGGAACTTTTCCTTTGTTTTGGCTCTGTTATTATTGCTGTCATTGTGGCGTTTTTCTTCATCCCACCAAGTTTTCTGTCTGTCAGCCTGAAATCGGGACAAGAGACGAACAGACCAGCAGACGTCATCCATCCAGATTTTGGTGAACAATACGTGCATTTTTGTGTTTTTACTGCCCTCCCTCCCTTTCCACGTTCTCCACTTCTCCCTCGCAGGACACAACAAGTGTTTGATTCGCTGTCTGGTTGTGCATATTAATGAGAATGGGATAGCGGGCAGCTTTTAAAAGAGCTGCTGCCTGCCTCTCCACAGCAAGCGAGGGGGAGAGAGAGACCTAAACGAGTGATTGGAGATTCATTCAAGCGCTCAGGACGCACAGACGGAGTTGCACAATCAGCGCTCCAAAGGGACCCCAAAAAGCTGAAAACCCCATTGCTCTTCGCGTCTGCCTCCCAGTAGTGGATGTTATCTACATATCGAAAGAGTTTTTGTTGATATTTCAGTATTTACTCCTTTGGAAGGCTCGGGTTTTGAGGAACTAATTTAAAAAAAAAAAAAAAGAAAAAACCTTTTTCAACTTGTGAAGACATGCGTGGGTGCACGACGGTGCTGCTTTTGTTAATGGTGGCCTTATGCTGCCTGAGCGCAGAAGGTAAACACTTTTTTCCCTGTTTATCTTAGTTAAAGTTTGTCAAAATGGGCTGTGTGGCGCTTAAGCTGCGATAACTGAACAATTATCGGTAGGTGGAAAATAGGGGGAAGGTGAAAGCAAACGCCTGGTGTGTTGTGTTGTGTTCGTAAAGGGAAATCTAGAAGAATCAACTCATGCTGTGCAGAGTGTGTTTGAAACAAGAGTCAACAGCTGAAGTCAACTTTGCTGAAGGGACTCGGTGGTGCGTTTGCTTGCATGCCTGTGCTCCAAAAATGAATTTAGGTTGGCATAAATATGTTACCAGTAATGTGCACTCAATTAGGCACTTTGTGTGTTTCCTTGTATCCATAAACACTGAGATCTTGGAGCTGAACTGTATTAATGAATACCACTCTGATGCAAGAAATCTGCTGTTATGATGAGCCTTATGTTGGCAAGCGTCCTCGCACCCTGAACAGCCCTCTGGGACACATAGTGTCTGGCAAGACAAGCGAAACCACCATATGTAACTGAATTAACATTAAAATTTCCCAGTATTAGTTTTTTTCTCTGTGGATAACAGTTATTTAAAATGCATTTTTCTTTCTGTATCATAGTTTTATTCTCCTCTTGTGTCTGCAACTGTCAAACTTTGAGGGAAAAGTTTAAGTCTGTTTTTGCCAGGAGCATGATTATATTCTGATGGAAAGCTGTCTTTTTTTACAACGTGTTTACCACCATATATATATATATGTATATGTATATGTGTGTGTGTGTGTATGTGAGTAAACAAATACATGATTTGAGAACAGGTTTAACAGTTCAGTGTGTGTAAAGTGGTGAAGCTGTTTGCCTTT
>VUQR01025666.1:8380-20799 GCA_015108515.1 Hemichromis elongatus | reverse complement strand
CCAGATGAATATAAAACAATTATCTTCCTATTGTGTAATCTTGCTTAATCGGCCATTATGCTGAAGATAAAGTTAACAAATGACAAACAAGACGCCCACTCGAGTTTACAGCTCCCACAATCACTCTGTCAGTCTTTAAGACATTTACTGTAGCAGCACAAGGATGGGGGTTGGGTCCAGATGCTTTACTTCTGTGTTGAAGTTGTAATCCTTAAGATTTATACTCTATGAAAATGTATTTTGATGCTGTTAAAGGTTTTTCGCTTTGCATCCCTCAGATTAGTTTTATTGTTAGCAGCAAGAAATTGGTTAATGTGAGAACTGTGTGAATGTAGCAGATCTAAAGCGGTGGACGCATGCCACAGTCCTAAAGTTTAGTGTTAATCCCATCACTTTCTTGGAGCTCTGACTGAACGGTTGCTTTTCTTTTGTATGTGAAGAAACTTTGGAAAAACGTTTGGACTTAACCGATATGTTCTTTGTAAAGGGACTGCAAATCTAGTCACTGACATTTTATAAAATTTGGCCGTAGCTCCCATAAGCTCAGAGCATGCCTCCGCCACTGGTTTGCAGACACCCACTTTTAAGCCTCAATTTCAGCATTTTGGTTGTTGATGTGCATTTCTTTGGAACCAGATGGTACAAGCAAGGTTTGGATCTGGCAGGAAAAACCAAGGGACACTGCACACTTTATCATTTATTTGAATAAAACTTGGGATATAATTTACAAAGTGAATATCCTATTTTATAAAATGAGATTTTAAACTAGTAATATAGATCATTAAATCAGTAGATTTTTTTTAACTGAGGCATTAAATAAGTGAGGTCATTTGTCCACACACTTTGATACAATTTGACTTCCAAAGCCCCCTGTTGGTCATTATTAAGAATGCAGGTTTAAGCCACTGGCTCACGTACAAAAACCATTTCCATCTTTTACAGTCTATACACCTAAAACATGCTTATTTCCCCCCCAGAGGCATCAACTAGGGCTAAAATCTTAAGGATAATAACTTTGACTTTAAGGAGCTGTCTTCCTGCTTAGCTTACAGATGTTGGTCACATTAAAAATCCTTAAAAAAAAAAAAGCAAAATAATGTATGAAGTAGTTTAATTACGTTTCCATACATAGATAATTTGGATTTGCTGTCTGAATTAAACTTGTCTCTGATCCTGTGCACTCCATCAGTGTTTCTGTGTACAGTGTGCGAGTGTGAAGTGTGTGTGTGTGATGGTGATGATGATGATGATGATGCTTGGTTGCAATCCTGGTTGAATCAGCGGAAAGAAGAAAGACCGCAATTTCCCAGGCATGTGATCTGAGAGGACGTGTAACCTACAGCAATGTATTTAAAGAGTATTGTAAAATTTTAACTGTTGCAAAGAATAAAGATCACCTATACTCCTTTAGAATGGATACATGACAATGTAAACGCAATATCATATTACTCTATCCTAAGGAATGCAACTGCGCACATGCACACACAAAAAAAAGATGTTTTTATGAAAATATATGTATAAATATATGACAAAATCTATTTAATTAGAATGCTATGCACCCTCATAGAGTTGTTATGGATGTTCTTTAAGCGTTATCTAGACTAGGCCGATGTCCACATCATGGGGAATGTAGAGGCTTTGTAGCTTTGACCACTTGTTTTCTTTTCTTTTGTATTGTCCCAGAGAGAGGATAAACCAACGTGAATATGTATACAAGCTTTTCAATCAGAGTCATTCTGACATGAAGATATGTATAGATCATCTTACCCTGTACACCAGCTCAAACCATTTACAAGAATTAATAAACAAAGATGTGACATAAATGCGGTGTGTTGTTTTCGCAGCGAGTGTATTAAGTGCAGTCTTTGTAGTGCCGTGTGGACTGTATCATTAAGTTTGTACCCTGTTTCACACGTCAATACACACACGTGTCCTGGATGTCTGAGAAGTTACAACGATTCATCTTCTTAATGTTTTTATCTGACAGATTTAATCATTTCATGCAACATTTATTCCATTTTTATGCATCTGAAAGCTTATTTTCCAGGAAAATGCCAAAAAAAAAAGCAGTTGCATATACACAATACATGTATACACAAGAACTTCAAGTATCTCACGTCTAAAATATGTAAAACTTGTTCTTTTCCCCCCAAAGTGGTGATTGAATAAACAGGTTGGACCTCAGCTTCTTTGAATCATTTGTCATACCAGTTTTTCGTGTTAAGCAGCAAAGAAAGACTAAATTTGGTCTGCCAAATGTTCGAATATGTACAGACTGATAATTTATTGTACTGTCATCTCTGGTTAAAAGGCTGTAAAAAGAAACGTGAAGGCATGATTAACATTTTTAACGGTCACAGTGTGTTTTCTGTTCATAAATATGTTTTTTTTGCTTTTTTTGTTTTTACTAGAGTTGATCATATACTTATTTCTAGAATGTGCTTAAAATGCTATTTACACTATCACCCACTGTAAATATACAAACTGAACCTCACTGTCATTGAAATCACGACATTTCCATAAAGTATGCCTTATGAATTAAAGATATATATATATATATAAGTCCCTTTGTAGAAAATTGCATGATTGTAGCCTACCTTTGTGTTGGTTTTTGACATTTTTTGTAAATTTTGAACAGTTGTACATTTTAATCGCATGACAAATGTCTTATAAAATGTGTATGCTATTATTTTTGTTGCTGTTGCTTTAAAGTGTTCTCGCTTAAATGTACCATTGCATGTATGTGATTGCTGCAGATTAGGAGGGAGGAAAAAACTACAACATCCACTGCCAACATCAAGTGACGCCCCTTGGTTTCAGCCAATCCCAGCCCAGCGCCCCACGTGTTGTTTTGTAGGAAGTTCCTGGGATGTTGTTTTGGGTTTGCTCACAACACGTGGAGGGATACTGTAGCTTTCCGTGCTCCGTCTGCGAGCGTACATGTACCTCTCCTCGTTTTTTGAGTGTCATTAGCGCATAGAGTCGAGAGATGTCAGCGGGAAGCCAGGCCACCAGGAGCAGGGATATCCCAGCCGTCAGACGGGTCGCTATCCACGACGCTGCTCATTTGCCCAACGACTACTCCACGACCCCGGGAGGAACTCTGTTCAGCACCACGCCTGGAGGTACTAATGTGAAGGAGGACAAAATAGACGGATTCAGAATAATCTTTATTTGTTTTTACTTTTTCAGTTATCTTATCTGCTTTTAAAAAAAAAATAGGCAGTGCACACCATAGTATAAAAGTGAGAAAGTCTTTAAAAACGACACAAACTGTAATTGCGAAACTCGGCAGGGCACATGTGTCGATCAGAGTGACAGCTTGAGCGGCTGGTTTAGTAAACGGCTCTCTGTAGCATCCACCTGAAGGCAGCAGTTTGAACAGTATGTGTCCAGGATGTGAGGGGTACGCAGAGGGTTGTTTAAGGAAGACAGAAGCAGCAGCAACAACTTTTGTTTTGGTTTCAAAAGCCAGAAAGTTTCCTCACACGTGACTTATTTTCCTCTTCAGATGCGTCCCAGCGTTTTGCCGCTGGAAAAATAACACAGCAGATTAGTTAGTATCTCAAGATCTCGATTAGCTTATCAATATGACTTGTAGACAGATAAATAGAATTGAATAGAAATATCCTTTATAGTCCCCCACTTGAGAAATCCGGCAGTAAAGTGACAGATTTCGCATGTAGAGTCACATAAAATAAAGAATATAATATAAAAAACAAGAAATAAGACACCTTGAAGGGCAAATTTACAACATAAGAAAAAAAAATACTGTACAGTTATTTAAAAATAGCATAGTTAGATTCAAATAAACGTGCAGCCGATTGGAATCATTATTTTTATGATATCCCAAAAGTGCTGAATATTTGTGCCTAACAAAAACATAAAGGGAGAGATAATTGGGGTTATATTTGAAATCCAGCACTAAAAACAGTTTGTGGTAATAGAAACATTTCTGGGAGATAATCGAGGTCCTGTCATGCTGCCTTGTTAATGTTTGACAGTGTTGGTGTATCCCAAAGTATCACAACTACCAGAAGCAGCACTTTATGGATCCGTGTACTGCAGTTGTTAAACAATACCAGAGATTATTTCAGTGATGGCTTTATTCCACCTCCCTAAATTATTTTCCCATTTATGCTAATTGGAGACTTATAGCTGCGTGTGTGATGGCTCTGGTTACAAAATCTAGGCTATTGCCCCCTTTGCACAAGGTTTTTTATGTGCATAAGCTTTAATCTGATGTGGAAGTAATCACTTATGAATGGCAGCTTCAGCGTCATTACCCATGAGTAAGGACGGCGTGTAGGCTGCGTTTACTTGCATATAGAGTTAACAACTGTAAGGTCAAATGTCGGCCTGTGCTCAGTCACATCCTATTTATAGTCCTGGTATTACAGCAGGCTGTTGTCGAGCTGCAACAGCAACATGTCTGCTAAACATGGCCTCCATTAGGTCACACTGGTTGTAATAATCATGAACAAGTGGGACTAATCATTATACATCAGTTGAGCGAAATCGCACAAAAAAGCTTAACAACCAACATAAAATGTCAACTGCTAACGTGAACATTTCAGAAAACGTTAAAGCTGCAGCAAAAAAAAAGAAAAAAGTTTGATCTAATTTGAATTGGTCAAGTTAAACACAACAGAGATCTTCTGAATCTGGCCAGCAGCAAGCTCAGTTTTGACCATTTTTTTTTCTTTTGTGGGTGTTGGCATTGTTTTATTTTAAACTTTGACAAGCTGGGGCCTTGGGAAGCTTCCACCGCAGAGATAAAAGCGGTCGTGGGAAACCTGACTCAGACGCACACGCTCACTACTGCTGATACTGTGTCCTGTAACGTTAGCAGGTGGCACACAGATAAATCACGAGTCACTGAATATGTACCTACATAGCTCGTGTGGGCTGCAACATTGGGCTAAATGTCATGTGCCTGCGTATTGTAGTCACACTAGCAGAGCAAAGTAAGCTGTAATGATTTACCGCACCCTTTTCATCAAATAGCATGTTTAATGTTTAGATTAATAGTAGTCGTTTTAATATTAGGTTGTACATTTTATTTTGAAATCTGCCTCAGTGTTTATTTGGTTTCTCTGCTGTACTGGAATTTTCCCAAATCAAATCCTCACTTTAAGAAAATGCTGACCCGCAGGTACTAGAATCATCTACGACAGGAAGTTCCTCCTGCAGTGTCGGACATCTCCCCTGACTCGCACGCCTCCCAACCTGCCTGACATCCCAGGCGTCACCCGGCCACTCAAGCCCGATGCCTCCAGCGACACAAACCAGCCCGATCAGTCGCTCAGCAACAACACCGAGCACGGCGTGCGTGCAGAGGAGAGTGCAGGTAAACATGTCTGCATATTAAAGATGGGGAAAATACACATGAGCTGGTAAAGCGTCGCAGTGGAGACCAGTCTGTGAGCGTTTGGCAAAAATAAAGATTCCTTGACTGATTGTGGTTGTTGATGGTAGCTGGTGGGAAAACGATTGCCAATCATTTGGAAGTAAACGTTGCGCCTCATAAACATTATTCGAGTCCTCTTTGCATCACACTTAGTATTTGAAGACAAACGTGGAAAACTACAGGTAGCTGTGAAGGTCTGCTAACGACTAAAGCGACCACTAGGTGGTTTGTGGTGCAGCGCCTTTCTTGCAATTAGTTTTATCCAGCGACAGCCAGCAGTGTCAAGGAACCGCTGCAAACCAGTCGGGGGAATCCACATTGTTCCATAGCAACCGATTAATCGTGCGATTGTATCGCTTGCAATATAAGACATGACGTTACATAGCAAACTTCAGTAAACTCTTATTTCCATTAATTGTGCGTTTTTTGTTGTATTTTTTTTTTCTTTTTCTTTAATAGGTGAAGATGCCCAGTTTGAGATGGACATCTAAAGGGCGTCAGCTTTAAGGATAAAAGCAACACAGTTTATAATTTTTGTTTACTGGTATTAAAAGAAGCAGATCTTTTAAAATAATGAGCCTGTTTTGTGTTTAATCTGTGTTCAGAATTGCTCTCAAAACTTTTATTTTGTAATGCCTCATCTGTTCAAGTGTGGATGAACAGTTTCTTCTTTGTATGATCTGTGAAAAATATATGACAAGTAACTCTGTTTTGTTATAATTAAAATCTTATGTAATTTAACTCATGTCTCACGACTTGTCTTTATTTTGTTTTTACCGATTAAAAAGGAGAGACTGATCTTGCTTATAGTGAAGTTCGGTCTAGTTCCTTGCAGTAAGTGACTCTGACCATTTGGTGTCAGCAGACAAACTTTATAAATCATCTGCAACCGTATTTCTGGAAGTCTGATAAATATGTTTGTTTGTGAAGTTTTGTTCTGGTCACCAGCAACTACTGAGAGATGCTTTCTTTTTTTGGCTAAAGAATAAAAGAGGATTTAAAGGCTTTGTTTATGGAAAAACCAAAGTGAGCGAAAGCTCTAACAATAGAGGCTATTACACTAAAACTATACCCACATATAAATATACCCACAGTGCATCCTGTAGTGTTGAGAGTAGCTGCAGCCTCAGATTAGGTGGTTTGGGGAGGAAGGATGACCCAAATAACTTTATGTTCTAAAAACTAAAGAATTTTCGTGAAACTATTGTGAGGACAAGTTCATATTTCTTTTAATTTAATTTTAATTTTTTAATTTAATGTAATATACTTAAAAATATATTTACGTGTAGTAAGATGTAACGTTTTCTTGACCTCATCTGCGTTTTGGTGCCTTCATTTTATCCATAGGTGCAACAGTGGCAACCCCTGCAGCCAGTTATTGCTCTCGCTCACACACCCCATTTCCCACGTTACACCCATCCTTACTCATCTCTTCAGATCTTAGTGCCTTTCATCAGAGATGTGATGAGACAGACAATTAGACATCCTTACCTAAGCATTGTCAGTGAAATATGACGTTTAACTGCATTATAACGAGTTGTGTAATAGCCTGACTACTGTTTTTTTTATGACCTCAGACATAAAGGTGCTTATGTTTTATATTTTAGGGTTGCTTTTAATGAGACTCACAATATGCAGCAATGTGTTAAAACATATTCGATAAAGTTGTGTTTAGAAGTTTGCATATAGATATCATTGGCATGAATTTCCTGGTATTTTGGGCTTTTAAATTTTTTTTTTTAACTGTTAATTTTTTTGAGGTTTAGTTTTATTTGTACTGCGTCTTAAAAAACAAAAGTTTCCTGTGCAAGTTTGAAATTATTTGGGTGATTATTGATTAACTATTGGTAGTTTCTCTTGTTTAACGGCGCTCATTGGAAAGACCAACACTCAGAACAACGGGAGAGTCCAAGGAACTGAGTGAAGATCTAAGAAAAAGAATTGTAGATCCACAAAAGTTAGGAAGGTTTCTCGAAGCCAGTTCTAGATCACTGCCAACTCCACAGTCATCAGACAATTATATGTTAATACAAGAGAAGAAATTGTTTAGGATGTTCAAGAAAACTCAGGAACCGCTAAGGTTCATGTGGAACCTCTCCATGAAGTGGAAACCGCCGAAATATTAGCATCAGTGTCCTCAGTGAAGTGAGCTTTATATCGACATTAACCGAGAGGATGCCGAACAAGAAAGAAGCCCCTGCCCCAAAATCATCACCTTCAAATTTGACTGCAACTTGGTTATATAACACTGCTGCTGGTGGTGCTGTCACATTGCACAAAGTGAATGCAATAATGAACAATGAAGATCTTGCTCTTCCACAGGACATAATCACTCGTTTTGGAATGAATAAAGCAGACATTAAGCTCCTGGCATGACCTTTTTCTAAACCCCAACATCATCAACATCAAATTTGCAGACTACACTTAAAAGCCATGTGCATGCCAGGAAACCAGCAAATCTAAATGAACTATACCAATTTTGCCAAGAAGAGTGGTCATATACCAGCCAGAATTATGCCAGATGCTTGTTGATGGCTACCAAAAACATCTGATTGATGCTTCTGAACTAAGGATCACTTAACCTAATATTAGTGGGGGTGTATGTATATATTTGGGTCTGTATTTACACTATTAACCCTGTTTGGATTAGAGAACGTCCAAAGTGAATTCCGACTTGTTCACCCAATTCTTATTTCTTTAAACACATTAAAGATCTGACACTGTGAGATCGATTTCCAGAATTCCAGCTGGAGAACAACGGAAATGAGGAGCTACAAATGGTGGACACAAAAATATGGTCGGCTCTTTGGGTTTTCTTTTTTACCTTTACAGAGTCAGGGGCTGTTTGTGAGACATTTCCATCTACAGCCTTGGACACCAACTCCTGTGCTTTAAGTTCTAATGTGTGTTTTTTCTGTTAAAAGGTAAAAAAAGAAATTCTTACCACAAACATTTCAAAATGAAAACAATTTGGTCAAGTTGCTTAAGAAAGAAAAAAAATAATTTATTGCTGTATTATGGCCTATATACCAAATATACAAATAGGTCAATGTGACCCAAACATCTCAATAAAGAATATTAATAATAATTATAATGATAATAAGTGAAGCGCTTACAGTAAACCATTCTGTTATTTTAATGGTATTAGAGGTTCAGTCGATCATGTCGTGCCTTTTGAGACATAGCTCTTACAAGGCACAGCTTAAAGTCCCACCTAATTTCTTATAAATAGAAGCTGTTTGGCTCTATAATTTAGACCAAACTGTCCAGGAAGATAAATTAGAAGCTTCCAGCATCCCATCAGCAGTCTATATCCCTCCCGTCTGACTGGACAGTTCTGTGCCAGCAGACACGCACCCACTTTGCTGCTTTGAGATCCCAGGTCTCTCGCTGAAGATCCCTTTGTTCCTGTGGTTCACAAGTTCCAGGTTTCTCTGATTTCCCTTCTGCAGGCGTTTTCCTCATTGGCAGCCACACTCCTCCACCACCATGTCGTCTTGATGCCTCATCACCATCTTTCCATTCTCGAAGTACAGCATGGAGATTGGTGCCAGGCGTGTGGGCACACACGACAGACATGGTGCCTTTGCTGGATGATGATAATTCAACAGGCTCTGGAGAGGGGAGAAGAAGAAAATCATTGATTAGAGAACATTTAGTCGTGTATGCTGTCGGGGCATTATCAGTACTGTTGCATATGATGAGGTGTTTCATTCTTACCTGTATGTATGCGTGGTTAGTAGGGGTGAAGGTCTCATCTACTGGTGTGGGACAGGTCCCTTCGCAGCGATAAGCATTGTATCGTTTCGGATAGACAATCCACTCACTCCAGCCGAGCTTCTCAAAGTCCACCCACATGTCCACCTTCCTGCACAGATGATCCCTTTTCCCCTCCTGTGTTTCCTTGTCCCTGGGAGCATCTCTCACAGCCTCCTCTCTCTGCTGCTGGTCCCTCTTTTCTCTGCCGCTCCTCATCCTGGAGTGTACGTGCTCCCTGCCCAGACCAGTGTACTTGGAGTGCTTTGCTGTACGGATGAGCGTTGGTACTCGCTGGTCTTTTACTTCATGCTTTAAGAAGAGCACCATGATGACCCTATCAGCTGTAGGGTGCTGGAATACTTGCTCCTGCTCTCTCTCCTCTGGCTTCTCTTCCACCATCGGCTTTGCAGAGTGCTCTTGATGCTTCAACCAGCGATGGAGTATGTGTGTCATGTTAAATACTTTCCAGGAGGATGGCGACACCACTGAACTGGGATAAGCTCTAAGGTGGCCAAGGAGCAGCCTATTCTTGGGGCAGTGAGTGCCCGTGCACCGCTCACTGTGGGAATGGTAGATGTCTATTGAAGCGCTGGAAGATTCTGTAAAAACAGGAAGGCGGATGCGAAGCTCAGCCAGCTGGACAATGTCACTTGCAGACATGGAGGAAAGGTCAAAAGTGAGGGACCATCTCCTGCCGATCTGCTGGCAGCCTGAAACAGATAGGAAGAAAGATATTTTTGAAATTATACTACAGAGTAAAGCTATGACCTTTTACTTAATGATAGACATGCAAAGTGTTAAAGGAGAATAGAAAAAAAAACATATTTTGTAGTTGTGTGTCAAACTAAAGTACATTTTGCTGCTAAATGAATTTATAAAGCTTTTCTGTTTGTAAATTATTCTTTTTCATCCCTATTTTCTAAAAGAAAAGTTACATAGGCTACATGGCTTTCAAAATACCTAAGTTGATTTTCATAATTTCCCTGATGTTAAATACTCACTCTTGGCGACCAGGCTGATCACAGAATCGGAGCTGTGAAGATTTTCTTCGTTCCAAGTGTGGCGCACGCCGTCAACCTGAGTGCTGATCTGATCTTCGATCAGCATGACCCGGTAGAGATGGATGATGTAGTGTGGCAGGCTGTCGATGTGGTGCCTCTGCGCAGCGCGTCTGGCTCCACCGTCCCGAGCTTTCTTCCCACGAAGCAGTTTATCAGGGTGCATCTTAGGGATGGCGAGAGCCTGAACCAAATCCACTAGAAGAAGAAGCGCAAAAGCGAAATCCACAGCTCGCCTCATCATAATTTCCGAGCTCCGTGTTGTCTCGTCGGTAGGTAAATCCAGAATGCTCAGGTGGACTCCCAGAACCGGATTTATAATCACACCCCTCTCTCTGAAGTTCTTTGAAGATAGCTGTCAGGCCTCTGATGGCTGAAGGACGCCTGTGATC
Source organism: Hemichromis elongatus (assembly GCA_015108515.1). Taxonomy (NCBI): domain Eukaryota; kingdom Metazoa; phylum Chordata; class Actinopteri; order Cichliformes; family Cichlidae; genus Hemichromis; species Hemichromis elongatus. Next base: position 10,180 of record VUQR01025666.1, on the reverse strand, counting down.
TAAGGGAACGCTCAGAGACTACAGTATGGTAGGGGCCTCCTATGGGCTATCGAAACCAAGTGCTCTTTGAAGTGGAGTCCCCCACTCTGATTGATGTATGTAGAGGGTGATTTGTATACTGGCGATCCTTCAGATTAAAAGTCATGATAATATTTTTTAGCTAAGGAGATTACGAGCTACACAATTGCGCCTTGATGAATTGGGAGGAACAAGAGAGTTAATCAAAAACAGCTTCTTCTTTTTTTAAAACGTATCACGTCATTAACAAACTGCGCAAACTCATGTGTCCTACTGTCCAGGACACAAGAGAAAAAATATAACAAGTAATTTTAAACCAAAATAAATATTTTTTTAATTAATTAAATTTAATTTTAATGTATATTTATTTTCTTAAAGAAATGTCAATGCTCAGAAATTAATAAAATGCACCGAAGATTTTCAATACAGATCAGGAAGCCTGATCGATAACAAAATATTAATAAAATATATAAAAATATGCGAAAGCAAACTGGAGATATTCTTAATTCTTTAATTTAACATCATGGTCTAGAAAGAACATGCAAAACATGCAAAAATATGAGTGCATGCAGGCACATCGTAACTGTTATTCCGTGCGTAAAACCACAAACCCTTTCGCAATGCGCAAGAATTCCTCAGCCTGATCATCACTCCGGTGGTAGAACTTCATCACCAGCTAATAAAAAAAGTAATCTTTCTAAATGCAACTTTACCTCAACTTAATTGAAGGATGTGGTTGCTATTATTAAAAATAATATAAGTATGTTTTATTTGGCACATTTTAAGACATGGTCGAGTTTAAACAATTTCGCTTTAAACACGGCGGAACAAATCTAACTACACCTTTTATTTCGCGTTTTTAACTTAATCGGAAGTGACAGTGTCCGCCTCGGCTACCGGATAAAAGCGTTTCCTCTCAGCTGCTGCTGTTTATCCCGATGAGCCGCGCAGGTCGACATGGACTGGCGCTTGTTAGTTTGTCTGATTTTTCTGGCGCGTTTGAGAGTTTTTGGAGGTAATATTTTTGTATTATCCACGGGTTTAACATAAATAGCCAAACGTGTTTCTGTTGGGAGGATTTTAGGGTTCGCTGTATGTCAGTTTTTGCTCGTGTGCGGCAGATGGATGTTCAAGGTTACGAGCTATATTTCAATTAATTTGTGCTTCGTGGAGTTTCCCTAATCGGAATGATTTTAACAAAGAGCAAAGTTAATGTGACACAGCCAACATTAGACACTTTGTGGACGTTTGAATGAGCAAAATTCCCCGTTTATTGGATCCTATTTAGTTCTGAAGTACTTACTTAGGTCAAATCCTGCAAATTTATGGCGAAATCCTGAGTTGATATACTTCATTTGGTATTCATTTAACCGTATGAAAGTAATCTGAGATGTGTTTTTCCCCAGAATGCTTCCCTGCTAAATGCTGCCCAATTTAACTCTTTCTAATTAGAATTCTAAATAGAATATTAAACATCTATTTCAGTCTGCTTGGCTTTTTTCACCCACATATCATATGATTGTACATCTTTTTGTTAGTACAATTCCAACCAGTCAGGAATTGTACTAAGTTAATGTTTGTCTGACCACATTTATTTCTTTTTCATTCTCTTTTTGTTTTGTAGGGCAAATCTCGGAGTGCAGTCATGACCAGTGGCAGTGTGATGATGGAATGTGTATCCCTGCTGTGTGGAGATGTGATGGAGGTGGAGATTGTCTGGATGGATCTGATGAAGTGGACTGCACTGGTGGGCTTTTTTTTTCTTTTTTTTTTTCCCCGTAA
>VUQR01025662.1:16747-27017 GCA_015108515.1 Hemichromis elongatus | reverse complement strand
TATTATTGCGTTGCGCTCACGGGTTCTGTGTAGATGTGTTTCTGTGTCGTGCACTCTTGTTTTCCGTTTCATTGTGAGTGTTTCTGTGTCTCCGTGTCGTGTGTTCTCATTTCCTGTTTGATTGTGAAAGTCCGTGTCTTATATGAATGTGTTCAGTGTGTGTTGCTTTGTTCCCCAGGTCTCGTTAGTCTCATTTATCCCAGCTGTGTTCCCACCTGCCTGTAATCCCCTCGTTGTCCTGAGTGTATATAAGTTGTGTCTTGTCTCTTAGTCGGGGCTGGTTCGTCTGTGTTTCAACCGTGTGTTTCCCTGCTGCCCCTTGTCATCTGCCTGTTCGTGTTTCATGTCCACTGTGTTTGTAGTTTAGTTTTTCCCAGTTTAGTTAGCCCTGCCCTGTTTTCTGCCTTGGTTATTGTTTGCCTATGTTGAATAAATCACCTTTGCACCACTGAGAATGCCTGCACTTGGATCCTCCTTTTCCACCTCCACACGGCTCACCTCACCGAGCCGTAACAGACTCCTTCAGGGTGTCCAAATTCATAGGCCGCATCCTCCTGAGGCCGCATTTGTAGGCTGATTATGTCACAGCGACGCAACAAAGGCTGTCCAAATTTGAAGACTCCTCCAAATGCGGCCGACAAATATGTCCTCCTTTTCCCAAGATTTGAAGGATGGGTCAGGTGCATCCTTCGTGGCCCAACCTATCCCAGAATTCATAGTGCGGCCCAGCCGATTCCAGTTTTCAACAATGGCGGCAGCTACTTAGTGTTAATATTACTCTTTCTGCATCACAAAATAAACTTAAGATATTTTCAGGCTTTAATGTAACTTTGTAAACTTCAAATATCTGCTTGGTTTATTAAGACGTCACATATTTGCAAAAGTGCTCCGACGTTTTCAGAGCTAGCAGGGGGTTCAAGGCCCGCTAAAGCTGGTGAGAACATCAAACTCCTGGCACATCATTTTCAAACCCCCAAAAAATGTTATTATTTGGCTTTTTTCAGTGTTTTATTTGTTAGCCAGTAGATTGGTTTGGCTGAGATTACGGCTGAATAAACAGAAGTGTTTATTAAACTCCACCGAGACAGCTGGTGATGCAAATCTGAAGGCTAGACCGTCCAAATTCAAAGCCGCTCACTTCCGGCCTACCACGTAGACCACGTAGACCGGGTCCTCAGAAGGATTCAGCCTCTGAATTTGGACACTACTCTTGATTTTGGATTAAAATCCTGTAGGTTTTCAGTGCAACATCAATTGTATAACCCAACAAATCCCTTACAGATTTCCATACCCTACAAATCAACATTATTCAAATGTTTTTTCATACAATCATACAAAATAGTCTGGTCCAGTAAAAATGTCAGTATACCTAATAGTTTGTACTATAGCAGTACAGGCTATAAAGTCTGTAAAGCTATGTAGCTTCTCAAAATGAAGGAACAACATGACAGAGATAAACAAAAGAATGTTCTCTCTGAGCAATGTTTCTGTGACTCATGCAATCACACACACTGTCAAGGAACAGCAGAAGTGCTGTGAGGTCTGCTTCTACTACCTTTGGGATGCTGAGGAGGCATCACTCCAAACTAAATGTGGCAGCTTAGATAGATGTTGATTTATGGTGCCCCTCTTGCCCTCTGCACCCCTCTCTGTCTTTACCATCAGGCTGCATTTGCAAGGTTTGTACTCAATATGAAGTGCCAACCACCCATAAACCTAACTTTTTCACCGAGCCAAGAGCACTGACCATGGACTGCTGCGGGTCCACATGTAAGTGTGGCAGACTAATTAATTTAGTTTGTGAAACTGTATTTTACATTTTGACCAATCACAATGTTGTAATCTTGTTACTAAGTCTAGACTCAAACACAGGGCTTGAAAACAAATGAATTGACAACTATCCAACCTTGCTAAAGCCATTGTACAAATTAACTTTTTTAATGGGCAGAAACAGTACTAGGAAAGAATGGGGATTTTACAGTTAAAACATTTCTAGCGAGCCATCAAAACATTTTGTGTAAACCCTTTCTGATCTTTTCAGTCTGCTTTAAATCTGCAGTTTCTAGCAACTAGGAGACTGTTACTATTAATAATTTTATGCAGGTTTAGCTTTGCAACGATGATTATATCAGTGATCATTTATAAGATTGTTACCAAGATAAAAGGTAGGGGGTCAACATGTGTCAATATACACACAGCTTAGGATAAGTTGTGTGTATATTGATAAGTTGTGTTTCCACACACTCCTTACACAAGGAGATACAAAAATCAGCATGCACTACCCTGAACATTCTGCATTGCATAATTAGTTTTAGTGCAGCATGTTGAGGGTAAAGTGAATTACAGTTCTTTAAATAAGACAAAGTTCTGTTTTCTAAGTCTTTCTTTGTATGTGTAGTTAAATATATGCACTTCTCACCACACCCGGAGTCTTCTTCGTACAACTTGAAATTTAATTCTGGCTAACAGCATGGTTTCTTGTTGCACAAAATAAATAATTTCTTCAGCTTTCTGAACATAGACAAATACATGATGGTGGGCTGTTGGGGGAAATGTACTGTAGACTACAGAGCAATATACCTGAGCACAACGCTGTAGATGAGAATTTCCTTCTTTTTTATTTACTAGAGAAAAAGATACCTGCTCTATTTAGTTTTCAATATCTATGTATATGTCCTATTGCAACAACAGAAACACAATTATCATGAAGAGTTTACTTTCGCACAACCTCTGTTTTTATTTCAGTTTGAGAGCCAAACTTTCCAACTGGTGCTGGTACTTTTGACTCAGTCAGTACACAGGCTTGTTTGCTTTCTGCAAGGCAGAGGTTTGATTTTTAAACTTTGTGCAGTAAATGACATGCCAAATATCCATACCTATGTTAATTTAGAATCGTTCTGTTTGTTACGTTATGGTTAAATTAAACGTTTTTTTGGGGGGGGGTTGACAGCCCATTTGAAACATCCGTACCTAGAGTGCTAGGAAAAGTTATTTCCAGGGTTCTTTTGTCCATAATTTTCACAGTTACATGCTTCTGATCATCAAAAAATATTAGACAAAGATGAACCAAATAAATACAAAATACAGTTTTTAAATTACATCATTTATTAATGGAAAAGGGCTATCCAAATGTACATAGCCCTGTGTGAGAAAGTAATTGTAATCTTAATGATCCTGAAGACATTTGGAAAAAAAATATTTTGTGGACTGATGAGACAAAGTTGAACTGTTAAGAAGGTTTGCGTCTGGCGTTACATTTTATAAAAAAAAAAAGCTCATACAAACAAGTCAAACATGGTAGTGTGATGGTCTGGGGCTGCTTTACTGCTCCAGGACCTACACGACTTGATGAATTCTGTTCTATAACAGAAACTCCTGAAGTAGAATCTGCAGTTCATGCCCCAAAGCTCATCGTCCACTTGAGTTGTGCAGCTGGACGATGAGCTGAAACACGCCAGAAAAACCAACTAAAGGTTTTGGAGTGGCCTACTCAAAGTTCTGGGTTAAATAAGATTGAGATGCATTTATATGACTATTAATGGATCATTGATGCTGGAAATCATCATCACTTGAATTGAAACATGTAAGTGTGACAAATATGCAAAATATGGTTGTCTAGTCTTATGAATAATAACCACCTTGCTTCAGAGAAACTTGTTTTTTTGAGGGAAAAACAATTGCATTTGAAGTGCTAATATGGTAAAATAAATGCTAATTCATTATTCTTTGTGCAGTTATTTGTTGCAATATTGCAACCCACCGAGACCTGCCTCGCACCACACCACCCTCAGCAGATCATTTGGGAACCATTGTGTAATGGGTGAAATACCTGTTATTTTAACATATTTACCAGAACACAAATGCTAAGTGTATATTCCTGTTAAACTGCCATTCAAGTTATTGATTTTCTGTTAAGAATAGCACAACTCTTTAACCAATGCCATTGTCAAGGATAGTGTCGTTCTATTTTTCAGGGGAAGAAAAGAATAAAATAATTTTAAAGGGTTGTATATTAGTAATTTTGAGTATCACAGTGTCACCATTTGAAAATGACACTTTCACTACCAACATGTTTCAGCTTGCCTCTTACAATGCAAACCACTTGGTGGATACTAAAGTCAGATAGAAGAAATACCCCTGTGATGTTTTACTGTGAATACTTTCAATTTGTACTTAAGCATTTGGCCACTCCAGCAGGACTATTCTCCAGGGTTTTTTTTTATAACTAGCTACTGCAAAAAGGTTGTTACTTATTTTGTCCATGTATAATTCAGACACCTCAGCAGTTTAACTACTTAAAGAGGGGATACGTTTGCCAGTGGTGATTTATGAGAAAAGCTTTCACTATATTTAACTGTTCCTCTGTATATTTTTATGTATTTGTTTATGAATTATTAATACTATTAATACTATAACAGTTGTGAGTTTACAGTTTTGTATATATTTATTTTGTACTTTGCTTTCCTGTTTTTCTTGGGTTTTGTTTTTTTTGTTTTTTTCCCTTAAAGCCCCTGCTGTGACCTGGTGCTATATATGTCATGTCTTGGAAGGTAGCAGGCTAGTACCCAAATGCAGGACACAGTCGCAGAGTTAAAAGCTTTAAGCAATTACAGGCAATACTGACACTACTTATATACACACAAGGTAATGATGGAAGTGGAGGCAGCTGGTGCAAATTAGCACAGATAACAGCTGACAATTAATACACTGAGGCAGGGAAACAATTGAAATAAACCACAATTCATAAGAGACAAAAGATGACCAAAATTAAAAAGGAAGTGAGAAATATTAAGTAAACCATAAATGCAGAAACAGCACTAAGGAGGAATTGTCACAGAAAGAAAAGAGAGGAAATACTAATGGAAAAAACTTGGAAAGCAAGAGTAACTGGAAATAAGAACTACAGACTGGAAAAGAAAACATAAAAATAAAAACTTGAACCAGACAAAATAAGAATCACACATAAAATATGATAAATATACAAATACACAGAGCTTGAGGAACTCTGAATACTGGAACAAAGGACCATGAAACCATACCTAAAACTGAAATGAATTAAAAAAATTTGTTGGTTCCTTTAAATGTTTTTGCACCTTGGATTCATTTTTGAATGAAAACACTGCTTAAGAGGCAGAAACATTTATTTCACATGCAGGAGATCTGATGCTCCTCAGAGAAATTAGCAATAGCTTATTGTGAATTAATTTTGATTTAGCCGGACCAACCTTAAATGATAATTGGATTTCTATTTCATTTACTTTCTTTTCTCTGAGATATTTAAATTTTATTTTCTTATTTTTTTTTCAATCTTTTTTTTTTTACCACTTGACAGCTCTTTTCTGTCAGTGGGTTCAGAAACCATGGTGACTACACATACTGTTACCGCTAGGTAGAATTGTATTTACATAGTTAAACTGAGGGCATTTTCAGTCCAAATGTAAATTCCAACCTATTTACTTAAAGTGCTAATAAAAATAAAATAAAATTTGGCTTGGTACAATATGTTGTGTTAATTATTCACCATGCTGTGACTATGTTCTGCATTCCCCTGAAACTCTTCAGTCTTCACTGTGGCACGGTGGCCTGTGTGTGCCCTCCCAGCAGGTGGGCATGTGTCCTGTCTGTGTTATATCTGTAGTTATTCATGGCAGCAGGTGCTGTCTCTGACATTTGTGGGGCGGGTCTCCAGCCTTTGTCTTCCAAGCCCTGGGGGAGAGCAGCAACCCTGACTTCCTAGCACCTGATTCCCTCTATGGCATATGCATTGGCCCATTACTCTCCCACACTCCCACACCACTGCAGGACAATGACTGTAATCTGGAGGCTGTATTATTAGCACACCGAGAGGCACAGGGACTTCTTCTGTATTTTCATAGGAAATAAAGTTTCTGGAACAAAATGTAACATCAGACTGCTCGATTAATGTAATTTCCGCTTTGATGTTTATGCTCAACATTCCAAGGAGACAAACTGTGTGGTGGAGGCAGAAGGGACTCAGGAGACAAAATGCTATTTGATTTATCCCACTGTTAGCAACGCATTTCATTAATGCAGCACATCTGAGCTGAGGAGTAGGGTAGGCGTTACATTTATCCAACAAAGTATATGTTATTCATATTTTTAAGATGGCATGTTATAGTTATGGTTGTCCAATACCATACCGGTGAATGACGGCCCCCACAGACCTTTACTCACACTGTTGTTAACTATCCATGCACCTATATGCTTTGTTTTGTCTAAGGATTGCAACACCTTCCTTTATTATATAGTTCCAGTCATTACACAAACACTTTTGATAAGCTCTCTCTTCTCTAGAGAAGTTTTTAAATGCACAATTGTATGCATTTAGTGTGTTAATTGGAGCAATTTGTGGATGTTTGCATAGGTTTGTTAACCGACTGTGGTCTAAGGCACGGGATTAAGTTTGGGATCTTCACCCACAACATAGACCTCTGAGGATTAATTAACAGTGTGATTTTAACTGAGGCAGTTGTCTAATATAAATTTTATTAGACAAATAAGAGAACAATTGAAATGTGTCTGGGGTCATCACTTCAAGCTAGAAAGGGCAGAGCATGCAGAGGACAGAAGACGTACATGTGTATATATATATATATATTTTTTTCTGTCTCTCTAAAAAAAACATATAGCTGACTCTAAAACTAAGGTTTTCTAAGCTAAACAAAGGACAACATCGATGATTTCTACTAACCTCTTTTAAAAATGGGGAGATTTTAAATATTTACCCTCCAGTAAGTTTGAACTCTTTTGCATCTTTTGAATTATGCATTAGTAGATTATTTTAAATACATTTTTATACTAATTCTGAGTTATAAATGACGCCAAAACAACCAACACCAAGTTTTCCACCTCCACCACTATTTGCACCTGCAGAAATGATGACACTCTTTGTTTATTTTATTTTTTCTTCTCTCAGTATTTAAAAGTAGAATGGGAGGGAGAGCCTTCAGTTTTCAGGCCCCTCTTCTATGGAACCAGCTTCCAGTTTGGATTCGGGAGACAGACACTATCTCTACTTTTAAGATTAGGCTTAAAACTTTCCTTTTTGCCAAATCATATAGTTAGGGCTGGACCAGGTGACCATGAATCCTCCCTTAGTTATGCTGCAATAGACGTAGGCTGCCGGGGGATTCCCATGATGCATTGAGTTTTTCCTTTCCAGTCACCTTTCTCACTCACTGTGTTAATAGACCTCTCTGCACTGAATCATACCTGTTACTAATCTCTGTCTCTCTTCCACAGCATGTCTTTATCCTGTTCTTTTCTTCTCTCTCCCCAACTGGTCGCAGCAGTTGGCCGCCCCTCCCTGAGCCTGGTTCTGCCGGGGGTTTCTTCCTGTTAAAAGGGAGTTTTTCCCTCCCACTGTTGCCAAAGTGCTTGCTCATAGGGGTTCATATGATTGTTGGGTTTTTCTCTGTATGTATTATTGTACAATATAAAGCGCCTTGAGGCGACTGTTGTTGTGACCTGGCGTGATATAAATAAAATTGAATTGAATTATTTGTGCAAAATGACCATACAAATAAGCAGACATGCAAAGTGACAATCACAGTGTGGGGAACTGCAAACATAACAAAACGGTTGAGATCAGTTTTAACAATCTGTCATGTTGCCAGGGAATGTGTGGTCATACTGGCTGTGAAGTGTGTATGATACTTTAAACTGAAGAAGAAATACAGCAAACAACAATGTCGACGAGCACGAGTCACTCACTTGTGTTTGCAGCATTTGTTATGCCAGCATGTGTGGATATACCTGTTCCCTTTATATGGAACTATATGGGAATTATATGTTTGAATGTATTATTTTTTAAGTTACGATTTCATCTAGTGCTTTTATTTTCTGTCAAGTCTTTTAGACCTTACTGAGGTGTGGGATGCAGGCTGAGGACTCCATGTTTATGTCACACCAGCGGTCCCTTGGTAGTTGTGACCACGACCCTGTAGATGACAGGAACTGTGATGAGCTGTGTGTGGTGTGAAGTAAGTCAGAACTGTTTTAGAGTTTATGATGAGACAGCCAGCACAGCATGAAAACATGAAGAATTTGTGCTTACTACTGTAAAGTATTTCTTTCCATGGGTTGTGCTGCACACTGGGCTCTTACAGTCAATGTCTATGATATGCTAGCTGAAGGATGTCAGAAAAGGTTTCAACATCCTTCTGAAATAACTATACTAAAGAGCTAATGGTCTGATTTATCTGTCTATTTTATTTATTTTATGAGTTTTTGGATTTTCAGTTTCTGCCATCTGTCTATGTTCCAAGTTAGGACTTACAGTTGCTATTCAGACTTTATAAGCAAATGTAAACATTATATTGCAGTATTCCAGGTATTTATGCATTTTTACCTTTTCTTTCACCTTCTCTGTCCTAAATATAAAATATGCTCTATCATTGTTTTTTTATGCAGGACATCTCTAAACATATATTTTGTATGGTTGACATCCAGCCCGCAGGTATACGAAGCAAGGACCTGTCTTGCTGCACTAGATTACGATCACTGCAACCGTGGAGCAGCAGCATTTTCTTATGAACATGTTCTAGCGATTGTTCCTCTGTCTAGCATGCAGTGCAATCATGTGAACCTACCACCATGCTGCAGTCACCATCTTCATTTAAACTTTCTTTTGTCTTTATGTATTACACAACTTTAATAATGTTGCTGTTTAAAGTTTTTATTGGGGTTGAGAAAATAGTAAAACAATGTATAAAAAAAAATCTTGTATATAAACACAAAGACACCACACACATAATTAATGCAGCGGCTTCTTCAGGACTGCATTGGTCTCTCTCCTCCTTCAGCCCCCTCTGCCTTTATATAGCTCCTGACCTCAAGTTCAGATTCAGAATATGATATGCTCTGCCTTCCTGGAATTGATTTGATGTGTATAAACTCAAAGGGTTATGTCAAATGAGTCATGTCAGACTGGTACTGGAGATGGTGGCATTTTTTTTTACTATAAACTCACTTGAATGTGTATCTGCAATGAACTCATTAGTTTTTTTCCCCCATCCTAGCTCACTTTCTATTTTCATATTCACTTTTGCGCAGCATCCACAAAACATGCCAGCCTCAGCTGCAGTAACATATTTGCATGAAATAATATTCAAAATAAATTATTACTCCGTATGAACAGAGAAAATTACATTAGCTCCTCGGTAAAATATTCCTTGTTTTTTTGTTGTTGTTGTTGTAGTTTGTCGCTTAGAGTTGTGTATTGTTGACTGCTGCTGACAGGTTCTGATGAAAATGCAAAGTGTGACTTGGGCTTGGTCTCCCTCTATAAGAGGGCAAGAGTACACCTTTAAAAAAAGTATTCCACAAAAATATAACAAAGTTGCTGTGCATTAATCAATGTATTTCAATTGTTTTCACTTACCAAAAAAATCTAAGCAATTGTTCTATAAATTACATGAAATTGCTTCCATATTATAGTCCCGTGACTATTTCAACCCACACTGTAACATCTACCATAACGGGTTTCTGAATGCAGCATATTCACCTGCAATCTGAACATGAACAAGAAATGGTCAGTGAAGACTTTACTCTCCCTTGCAGTTTAACTCAGCTTCTTTTCAAACTAACTTATAGCCCTTATCTGCTCTATGCCACATTCCATCCCTCTTATTCCTTCCCATATCCCTCTTCTCTCCTCTGCTGATCCAGCATCTGAGCCCCTCCTTCTGTCTGTTCACCCCAGTCCCTCCATCCATGCTAACTCCTCTGACACCCTACATTACTCTAGCAGCAATGGGCACTGCCCCTGGACTGCTTCCCATCGTGCAACGTCCTCCAAAGGGAGAGTCTATGTGTCACAGCAGATTAATGCCTTGCCCACTGACTGATCAACTCCCGCTGGTCTGGAACCTGAGTGTACTCTGGCACGGCCCAGATAGGGAGGAGATGCTATCCCGACTCGTTGCCACTCAGGTGGTCCGGCCTGGGAAACTGTGATCCATACATTTAATCTCCTCGACAGCGTCACAATGAAGTGGTCGGATGCGGTCGTGCAATAGGCTTTGGCAGGTCTGCAAACACTGGAGAGTTGTGAGTAGGAGGTAATCAAGCTAAGTGGCTGTTTATGAAGAAAGAAAATGGTGAGGTCACTGCTTGTGTAATTTAACTGCAAATGCAACATAAACGGTGTTCTTGTGTATGTGTGGAAACATAGAAATATATGGTGACTTTAAGCTGTGCCCTATTTTTATGTGCATGCCTGTCTAATAATATGAGGAATATGCTTGTC
>VUQR01025662.1:0-16727 GCA_015108515.1 Hemichromis elongatus | reverse complement strand
TGCACTGGGACAGAGATATATGTTTCACCAATCATTAACTCATTAACTATATGGCACTATCCACCTGTCACCTCTCACCTTTCCATTCAGTGTGTGGACATTACAGTTTTTTCTTTCTTTTTTTAAATACGAAAATGAACACCGGTTTAAAATCAGTTCTGAAATTACCACCTCAGCGGTGCCTGTCTCCTCATGCCTCTTATTAACTATAAAGGGAAGTGACATGGAAAACATGAAAATTCTCATCTCTAAAAAGCTACTGCAATAATAAAATAATAGGGGGTCATCTATAATCGTCCCTCACCTCAAGATGATGATGTCTTTTCAAACTCAATTACACATTAGCAGGACAATTTCTTCCTTTATCTATCACACTTCATCAACTAGGTCTCGGCTGCATAATGTATCCTCCTCATTAGCAGTCACTCCATCACTCACTAATAATGGCCTATCAACACTGTCTCAATGACCAAAGTTACAGCACGACAGAATGAAACATTAAGTTATAACGTTAACCCAGGGTCGTGTTTTAACATTGTGGAATTAGATCTGATTTAGCTGAATATGCCCATGAATCAAATATGAAGGGGAATTTTAAACAGTCAAATTTGATTAGTAGAATAAAATTAAAAGAACAAAATCATGAGTACAGAGTGATTAAAAGTCACACAAACCCAGCTCTATAATATATACATAAAAAAAACTAAACCGTTTGTTTCTCAGCAGAGGAAAAAACACTAAAACGAATCATTTAAGAGCGGTTTAACATAGAGACAGAGTGTGGTGAGGAGGAAAAAGGAAATAAGCAGGACCTGAGGCAGGCACCTTGGTTTATGTGGCCCACCATTACCATAAATGGATGCTGACTGCCTGCAGTCAGGACCAATACACTATCTATAAGGGTTCATTTCTCTCAAATTTACTTTGCAGCTGGTGTGACGGATGGTCGCTAGTCTTAGCAGCCTAAATCAGTTCACTTTCACATAGCTCTTCAGGCATGTCCGCACAGCCAGAGGTGCATGCAATGAGTGTCACATCTCCACCCCCTCTTGTCCACTCCTATTACCTACACAGATGCCATGGCAAATGGCTGGCTTGAGGTTACAGACGAGGGGTCTGTTGTTTTATATTCATGCCAGGATAGGGGAGTATTGGGAGCATTCACTCGATAGAACTGTGTAAGAAACATTTCCTTAGGCTGCTGTAATGACGATTATAAGATGAGGTGGGAACTTATATCTGTCTCTCTTCCACTGTGAAACACACACACACACACACGCACATGCACACACACACGAATACAAATAATAAATGTCTGCCAAGAAAGCACTTAAGCAAGACTGGCATGGTGAATTTTGATACTACTTGATTAGTACTTTGCATAAGTATTGCATTTTGCTCTTAAGGGCCACAACCAATGTCAAACAGACACTTGAGAATCAACAGCCATTACCGTGTCACCTCACGTAAACCTAGTTTTCATCACACACCAATTTATCCTCATGGGACCGTCTTGTTTTAGAGCAACTTAATCTATGCCCTGGATTAATTTTATGATGTACAGTAAAATGTGACACCATCTTGTTGTGCATTTTCTTCGACTGAGTCATTATCTCTCTGACGAAGCACATATATTTTCTTGCAGAGTGGTCTGATGCTCGATAATGCAAATGAGTTTTTTAATCTAAGCCTCCCTTAAACTGGTAATTAAATGCATGATTTATAGTTGTATGAGAGGCAATAACACTTTGTATGCAAAATATAACCCAATTGCTTGGATGTGATGTGTTTCTTCAATATTTTATATCTAACTGATAATAGCTCGAGCTGGAGTGTGCCATGGGTTTAGTGTTAGTTCTGCAGCGCAGGGTAACAGTGTTTGTTGCTTGCATAGCTGACCAGAAAAAGCAATTTTTTTTTTACCTGAAATGCATACAAGTACCCACTCCTACCTGTAATAGGCATTATCTACTATTCTAGAAGACCTTGTACTCCATTATGGGGTCAAGGCCCCACACCTGCTTTTCCAGGTGTGCAAGAAGACCCTGATGATGGACTCATAATGACTTGCCAGACGGAGAGGGCACTACATGCTGCTGCATACTTTACAACCACGTAGAAGCTGATTATTATCATCCATCTTGCTATATGTCAGGATTTAGAGAATGCTTGGCTAGGCTTTCTTTTTAGGAAAAACTGTTTTTAATGATAACTAAACATGAGTAATATATTTTGATTCCATAGAGCCAGAGCGCCAAAGAGGCATTGTCAATGTCCCTGGGTTTTGGTCCCAGTGTTTTGAGTTTTAGTTAGTTTCTTTATTTTCCTGCTTCTTATATATACTTTAGTGGTTTAAAGTTTCGTCATCTAGCGTCGTGCCCCCCCCATGTCCTCTGCCCTAGTCTCCCCTCTTGTAGAAAGTAGTCTTTCCTACAAGTTTGTTTATTTTTCTATCTTTGTGGCAGTCTGGATATCTCTGTTTCTATATCTGTTCTCTGTGTCGTGTCTCTCCAGTCTGTCAGGTCTTCGTGTTTGGTTAGCCTTTCCCTGTGTTAAGTAGGGCTGCCCTGATTAGTCGACCAGTCACGATTACGTCGACTATCAAAATAGTCAACGACTATTTTAATAGTTGATGCTTCATTTGAAGCTTTATAAGATCCCGAAAGATGCAGGAATAAGTAGTAGGATTTAAGAGTGTAATAACGGGCTGAAACAGAAGATGGCAGCAATGCATCTACAAGGATGCCAGCTTGTCATTAAACGCTAAAGAAGAAGAAGCAGTTTCTGATATCGTGGCTGTGTCCAAATTCCGGGGCAGCTTCCTCTGGAGGCCCCATTTGTAGGCCGATTACCTCACAGCGACACAACGGAGGTTGCCCAAATTGGTAGATTTCTCCAAATGCGGCCGACAAATATGCGCTCCTTTACCCAAGATTTGAAGGATGGGTCAGGTGTATCCTTCGCGGCCCAACCTATCCTAGAATTCATAGCGCAGCCCAGCCAATTCCAGTTTCCAAAAATGGTGGCAGCTACTTAGTGTTAATATTACTCTTTTTGGGTCACAAAATAAACGTTTAAGATATTTTCAGGCAAAAATGTAGCTGTGTAAAGTTCGAATATATGCTCGATTTATCAATGAATATCAGACGGCACATTTTTGCAAAATTTCTCTGACATTTTCCGAGATGTCTGTTACCCACCAGCTCGATAGCTAGCAGGGGGTTCAAGGTTCACTAGAAGAAGTGAAAACACCAGACTCCTGGCTAATCATTTTCAGTCCCCCACAGTCTTTCACTACTCAGGTTAAACATGATGTTTACGTCACTTAAAAATGTTATTTTTTGGCTTTTTTGGAGTAAACTGGTTTGGCTGAATAAACCTCAAACAGAAAATCGATAAACCGAAGTGTGAGATGTTGGAGAATTTACTCCAGTGTCCTGTTATATTTTAGGTATCAAGAAGCAGATGGTTGAGTTCATTAAACTCGCCCAAGACAATCTGCAAATTTCAATAAAAGTTTAATAAACTATCATTTTGTCTTTATTTTCAGTTAGCACATACCTTAAACATTTCAAACTGTAAGCTAATGATAGTTATATAAAAGCAGATGCATGCTTGTGCAATAAGCTGTACGTTTTACATCCAATGGATGCATGATCTGATTAGTCGACTAATCGCAAAAATAATCGATGACTAGTTGACTATCAAAATAATCGTTTGTGACAGCCCTAGTGTGAAGTTGTCTGGGCCCTATTGTCTGTGACTTGTTCCTGCTTTATTTTGGCAGTCCTTCGTCTCGTGCATGCTACCCGTTCAAATGTTCTTAAACATGGTATGTATACAGTAATGATAATGTATAGGATAAAAGCAGATTAATTAATGAAAACTTAACAGTTATGGAAAAAGATACAATTGGAATTCAGGTTTGTGCAGATGAAATAATTATAATCCTACAGGTTAGGACTTACCACCACCTGCCACAGGTGGCCCAATTTTATATGATGTACTTTCAGTCCTTGTGGCCCAATTTCTCAGAAATAGACTATGATGCTGAAAATGTCCTTGTAATAAAAACAATAATTCCATTCCTGCTTACAGCTACCTACCCGCTGATGTTTTCCATCAGTGTTTGTCAACTGTAGCAACAGTTGTGAACATAGTTTCCCCATTTCAACATCTGCTCAGTCTGCCCTTCGGTTCATTCACTCTGATTCTGTTGAACACTCCCTGACCTTGATGTCCCTCTATGTTCAACTTGTCAGTGAGCAAAGTTTGCTCCAGGCTCGAGGCACCAATGCTTCTCAAAAAGTCTGCAGCTGTACTAATCCTAAGCAGAAAATCAATTCATGAATTAATTGTCAAGCGTGTCTTGCAGATCAATCTTTTACTATAACCACAGCAAGGGGACACTATTCATATCAGCCAGCAGCAAAATGGGAATGGTTTTAACTTGTCTCTCAACTGTGGGCTGAATCTAATGTTCTAGTTGATACTGATATGATGCAAGATCTACATTCTCTTACATGTTTGGTTTGAAATGTAAATCCTGCTAATTAAACATCTCTTTCCTTTGCAGATCAAATGTTAAGCTACTTTCTCGGCTTCGAGTGTACAATACCTCATACTATTGTACTGTTACAAGGACAGTGAACAAAAAAACATGAATAAAAGAGACACTGTGTAGGAGTTTTTTTTTCTCTCGCAATTTTCGCAATTAAGGTTATACACACACTACAATGACTGGATGTAGCTTTAAAACCAAGTTGAAAGGGACAGTTTATCTGACAATGAATTTACATGTTGTTCCTCTGGCCCATAGTGCTATTAATTTATGTAGACTCTTTGTTGCGGAGTTGCCCAGTTTTTGTAAGGAAACTGAGTAACACTTGTGTCATAGTGCTAAAGTCATTAAATAATCCATTTGAAAAGCAATGTCTCTTTCCAGAAATCATAACACAGTCACTTAAAAACATGCAAAACACCATAGTGAGGATTTTTACTTGTTAACTATCTTATCAATTACTCCTGCCTGTCTCAGCATCATCTAAAAGGAATATCCATCTATCTTAATTAAAGAGGCTTGTGCATGTAACACTGTGGCAGGATGTAAATATAAATGACATTGCCCGAGGCTCATTTGAAATGGGTGAGTTTGTAATGTAATTTAAGGTTCTAAAGCTTTAATTTTACACTCTTGCCATCATACCTGGAAGGTGGTTGAGGGCCGAGGGCATTTATGTTTTTATCTAAATCGCTGGACTTACTGAGGCTGTTGCTATTCTCGACTTGCCAGTGTAGACCACATATAAAACTTAACATCATTTTCATTTTCCCAGGACTGTAGACTGCATATTTATAATTATAAAAAAATTATGCTTGCCTCAGGAGTTGCTTAATTTAATAGTCTTGTTTTGCTATGTTGTCTGCAGTAGCTTCCTAACTGTGTACGATTAACTATGTTTTTTAATGCAATGCAATGCAAGTGACCTTTTAAAATTTGAAATGTCTCAAATGAAAAGAAGAAGTGTGCTTTTTTTGAAGACATGCAATTTGATATGTATTTAACATACAGTTAAACATTTTCTGTACTTTTTCTTTTTTTAAATGTACTTGGTAAAGCTCTGATTTCTTTAATGTCAGGTCTACACAATTGTGAAACATTTACATTCTTATCAGCCAGCACCTCCTCATCCCCATCCGCTGGAAATGACTGAAGAAGTTGCCAAACATTTCAATCGGCTGCCTTAAAAAAAGCCATTAACTTTGTCTGCCCTACTTCATAGTGATATAAAAGAGAACAAGACCATGGCATTTTAGATGCTTCTGGAGCAGTTGTTTTCCCTAATCTGTTTTCTCTGTCATGTTATGAAACAAGTTTTTCTCATCAAAATGCAGGTCATACATTCAGCAAGCATTTAGCCCTGCTCGTGGCTACCACAGGGAAGCAGCATGAATTTTAGAGTTAAAAATAAATAAATAAATAACATCTCACAAACTCTTTCTCTACATCTTTTATTCACACATGGCCAAAGTACAGCTTTACCGACATATTACACTTCTTCTACTTTGACCTTCAAGGCCCCTCTTTCTGCCTTACTGTTCTCTAATTAAAACCAAATGTTCCCTGCCAACTCCTCATCACCACCTGCTAGGCAGCAGTCAGGTGACTACAAAAAAATGACGGCAGAACAATCCGAATTGTTCAGCAAGAAAATCTGTATTTGGTGGATATCTAAAGGTTTTAGATTAATAGATATACAGTTAAATGCAGTAGAACATTATTTTTGTTACATATTGCACATTGAGGAGAAACCATTAACTTTATTAATAATAATAACAATAAGTTTCTATTCAAAAGACGTAACATATTTTTGGGGGGTCCAAAAATGCAACTGAGTGAAAAACCATGGCGAGCTGAGAAGGTTTCTGTAAAATATATAAACAGAGTGATGACAAACCTCTAAATATGGAGACTGGAGGATATTTCAAACTCTCTTTATCTTTTCTTTCATTTTTCACTCTGTCTTTATCTCAACTGAAATTCTCCACTTTGATCCTTGAACCTGTAAAATTCACACGCAGAAGCACTATTGACAGTAAGAGAAGAAGCAAGTGTGGTGAGAAGACAAAGTGAGGGGGTGAATGAAGTATTAGATATGCAGAACATGGACGTCAAGGGCAGAGGAGGCAGATACAGCTGGAGGCAGCCTATCTGAATATGTAGCTTTGGAACTGCTAAACTAAACAACCATGTTGTAACTGATGAAAGGACAGAGTAAACACTTGTAAACACATCAGAAACAATTCTCTTCCCCTTGTCCACAGTACAACATGAATTAGGAATCTATTAAAAATGTTTAGAGTTAAAAGGTTAAAACTTTGTTAAACCAACCAAAAAAAAATAAGCATTAACTAGTGAACCATATCAAGTCCCATGCATGGTATCATTCTTTATGAATTACATTAATGACATATCCCTGTGCTTCATATAGATGCCATCACAACCCTTTAGAGTTTAGTTTAGTGAGATTGTTGCAAAGTAAAATTCCCACTATATGCTTTTGTCAGATAAACTCTTTATTATCTTTATTTTATCTTTTGCAGTGCACTTATGTGGGGAATTTAAATTTAAGTAGCAGTCTTTGCAGCTGTGAAGATTTCATGTGTTTTAGTCTACTGTCTTTATGGTCATCTTTTTTTGTCCTATGTAGGATGTAATAAAAAGTGTTTTTTAAAAAATATATTTTTCACGTTTTTTTAATCAAGAAGAGTTTAAGTTATATAATAGCTGTGTTACATGCAATCAGATAACAGATAACAATGTGACTGATGTCTCATCATTTTATCTTGCATCTCAATTACAGAGTATAGCTATTGTTTTTACATTACTCCATATAAGTCCTGTTATGTCTGTCAAAGTGATGCTGCTTCCACTTGTTTGTCATTTATCATTTGCAAATCTGGCTAATGATTGGTAAATCAACTGTTGGTGTAGCCATTAAACTTTGATATGGAGCACAGTTCAAGATGCTTTCACTAAATGTTCTCCATTAGTAGGATTGTCCCTCAGTCTTGTTGTGGAGCAGATATTTAAAATGCACAAGCTTGTTAATGACCAAAAAATTATTAGCTTGCCCCTTGATTTTGTTCCTCAACTTTCCTTGGAAAATACGGACTAATAGCTGTTGAAATTGACTCATTTGTACCTGGAAACTAAGACGGAATGATCAGCAATGACTGCATGTAATTCAGGTCAGTCTGAAGGAGAGGTTGCTCTATGTGCATGTTTTGAATTTTGCGGGGACATTACAGAACACATTAAAATGTGTCAAAACAGGACTTGCATGAAGTGGTCTAAATATAGCCATTGTCATTAGGAACAATCCAAAGAAGATGACCTTAAGTCAATCTTAAATACAATACAAGAACAACCACATGTGACTCAGCTGTAAAAGTTTCTGCTGGAAATTTCTTTTAAAAAAGCTCTTCTGTATGTTGTTTAGATATTTTCATATTTCATATTAGCTTGCTGAATTTCTTTCATTTTCCCACTAAACAAACACCATGAACCCAAAACCCATTAAAGAAATGCACACTTCTTTTGAAGGGTTGCATCCAAACAAGTTTACACATGTGTGTAAAAAGAGACACTCATTCTTATACGATTCTGCAATACTTGTAGTGGCTTGAGGGTTTTCATTGCACATATACAACAAAAACGGACAAGCCTTCCGGATGCTCTGCCATCATTTTCAAGTTAAACCAACAATGTTTGCCACAAATAATTCAAGAGTTATCTAAAATGTAGTCTTACCCAGGAGAACTAGCTTTACAGCATAATAAAGTCGTTCTATATAGAAAAGTTATTGCATCGGGTAGTATAATAGTAGAATATCCATGTGAGAATCTTCACCTAAATGATAACTCAATACAGATGCTGAAATGTGACAAACACATTTGATTTCAGTCGCATTTTAATATTGTTTATCTTTATTTTCTTCCACCCTCTTTTATGTAAAACCAAGCAAACACAGTATTTTCACAAAACAGCATAAGTCTTTCAAGAAAAATCAAATTTAAATGACACATTTTGCCAGTTCACTTGGTTGCTTTTGGCAGCAACTGATGCATACAGTACAACCAGAAAATCCATTGAGCATGCTGTGCCAGAATATACCGGCACGATCACCATTGAGAAGCATCATTGCTTGCCTATTCTGCCATGTCTTCACATTGTTTCTTATCCTTTCTTATTGCCAGCGGATTAAGCGATGCCTTATACCCCATGCCAAGGCCTTTCTACAAACAATCCATTGACAAACAGAAAAAGCAATCAGGCAAATGCTGTTAGAATACAAAGGGAATGCATGTCTATAGACTGTGAAAAAGCATTTTAAGAATCACAGTGCTTGTGAGCATGATCCAGGACATGAATATTCATTCAGTTTTCCTACGGTGTGTGTTTTATTTGTTTTTCATATTATATTTTGCAGAGACAACAGAGAAACCCAATCCATCACATTGTTATCAGTGTTGTCTTTTTCAGTAAAATTCTGTGACATTTTTTTTAAATATATGTTCTAATCATTATTTATCAAATAAATCAAATAAATAGGTAAGGCATTGGACTACTAGCCTAATGGATGGACAGGTTTTTTTGGACACAACTGTTGAACTAATCTATGCTCGCTTCAGAACAGTTCTGAGGTCCTAGGAGCTACATTATTGTCTCTATTTGTTACCAGATATTCAGTTTTACACAATTGACAGTATTGTGAATGATGCACTTGCACATGAAAACACACAACCACATTTCATGTCCATACAGAATCCATCTCCACAGGGGTTTATGTATTGAGTTCTTTGTTGCTCTGTCACTAGACAGTCAGACCCCACACCATTCCACACATAGCAGAGCTCAGCTGGACTGTCCAATCTCAGCAGGCTCTTCAAGGTGTCTTGTGGAATTTTATTCATTTCCTTAGCTTGATAAATTCAACTTTTTAATTTTTAATGGTTAAGCAACAGTTGTTTAACTGTTGTGTCGCCTGCAGCCAATTATATGATGCAGTGAACCAGGAGGAAATGAAAGCAGATCTGAAAAAGAGCTTGTCCAACAGATCACAAAATATAACAAATATAACACTTAGATGGAAATGTATATCTAATAGCCAGAGGGCAGCAGCAAGACCTTGGCAACACACTTGCTTTGAAGTTGTAGACAGTTACTGTCAGCTCAACAAAAATCTGGTATCTGTTGAACTGACAGTATGTGTCCTTGCTAAAGGCAGGAATACACCTTTGTGCAGACTGCTCAAAAACTCAGTGGCTGTTTGAGGGTTTTACTGTCATATTTGGTTAAAAATAAACTACTTTCTAGTGTATTGAGATTTGCCATTAAGCATTGAAGCCGTCTGGATGTAATCTACACACATTTCCATACTACAAGTGTAGGACAACTAAGCTTGTTTCTAAAAATACTTTAATTTGATCAATAGTATCCATTTTGAGACTGATCAAGCTTGCGGGGTGGTAAGAGTGCAGTAATGCAAAGATCACTAATAATGCCACTTTTATTTATATGCCAGGGTTTGTGTTTATACTTGCAAGATACGGTTTTTGGTCCTAAATTTTCTGCTCCTGGATATTGAACAAAAGTGCAGTAGCAGTCCAGACAGCTTTGACCATCTCACTTGGCAAATCCAAGGACAGAAGAATTTTAAGGAGTGCAATACACATGCACATGCGTGGTCACACTCACACGGCTCTTCTGAAACCCCTTGCCTTTTGCTTCTTTTATTGTGATTCATTTTCTCCTTCTAGATATGTGGATACATTTAGCACTACATCTGTGCCATCTAAGGTTAACACCTAATTCTTACCAAACACATCATCAACATTTTGCAGTAATTAGATGCAGTGCTAAATGTATCCACGTATTGTTCTTTTTTGGTAAAATAAATGCTTATCCACACAGAAGAAGGATTAATAGGTTTTCTGTAATTTGAACAGCTGCTGTTAAACATTGGTCAAACAGCATAGCTAGATTAACTAATTTGTGATGTTTTAAAGCATAGATTTAAGAAAATAGGTAAATGACCTTCTCTAGTTTTAACTCATTGCAAAGGCAACTTATTACTCAATGATTTTAGATTACTCCCCTGAATCAGGATAATATATTTTGAGCTTGATCAAAGCTCTTGTGAAATTTCCTAAACGAAAAAAAATCCACACAGCATTCCCTGTGCAGGAATCAAAAGCATAATTTCTGTTCTAAGCAGAATTATTATGGGGGACTGTCAGTTTATTCAATCACATAAGCAATTTTAAAAAAGATACCTGCTATTTTCTGTTTTGCAGCATGATTGTGAAAGTTTCTCAAATATGACAGATGGCGGTGTTGTCATCACTTCCATAACTAAACTATGTGGAAGACAGTTTTATTAGAAACACTATTTAATGTCAACTGTGTTCAGAAATGTAGATCATGTTGACAACAAACTGCGCCCAGCTTGGGTTTAGACCTTGTTAAATTCATTTCACATTAAAAAAAGAGCAAGGCCATACATACAGCTTAACAACCAAAAAAAAACCTTTTTTTTACATGAAATGTAAAATATTTAAATAATAAATTCATTCATTCATTCATTCACCGTATTTGTTAAAAAATAAATGCTACAATTAGTGTCAGTTGCAAATCTTTAAAAAACATCCCAAATGTTGGCTTTGTCATATGGTTTACGGCAACATCCTGCTTTGGTTTGTATTTATAAGCAAAAAGACAGATTCGATATTTAGACAAAAACAAAGAAAAAAACACAAAGAAGGCAACAACCTCAAAAAGTCACTTTATTTCCTTTCTTTGAATCTCTGCTGTCAAGTTGTAGGATAAAGAAATCCTAAAGGTAGTCAAGGAAGTAAAGGTAGTGCATCTTCAAAATACAGAAAAAGATGGAATAATAACCTTGCTGGAAAGTTGCAGAACTGGAACAACAGAACCTCACTGATTGATATAATTGATACTGGGCTAACTGTTAAGCCCCAGTCATATGGTCAGGTGATCGCTAACAACAATGAAGGGTAACTCTGACAGTTAATAGTTCCATCAAGCAACAGGTAACTAACTCCCTTGCTGCATTCCAAAGGCATTCAGCTACACTGTAACACCGTGGAGTCATTCCATCCTCCTCCCAAAAATCAACTATGTAGTCCATGACTCATTTTCTGTTTTTTACTTTAAAAAAAAAAAAAATTGAGTAAGTGTGTCTCTTGATAGTTGTGGTAGCTGAAAATCCAGTGTGTTCATATTGAAATACTGAAATGATAAGGGGACACACGCTCTGTTTTGCAAAAAAAAGGAACAGTTCACATGCCAGCATCGTCATGTATGCAGTCTCCACTGCCTATGCAATGGGGATTTCTCTTGTCACCACTGGCATTATACATCAGAAGTCAGCTTATGTACTGCAGGTGTGCCATAATACTCAACAGATCTTCAGCATCTTACATGAGGATTAGAAGTTGTTTTGATTAAGTGAGCTTTAGGTAACTCAAGGGATAATAGTCTGCAGATGCCCTTTGCTTACTTCTTAAGATTAGAAGTTGAGTGACTTGGGGAACATTAAACATTGCCATAGTTTGAAGGTCTCTTACGTCCTTTAGAGCAGCAGCGTGCTAAATCTTCTTCGCCATTTCTTACAGAACTTTGGTTGCCACTGTTAGGTATAAGTGCCTCATTATATTACAGTTTATTGCACTGTTGGTTGCAGGGAACTATTTGTGACAAAAATTAAAACCCTGTTTTGCTGTTTAAAGTAGAGAAAGTAAAACTTTATATTTTCCAGAAACGTTTTTGCACAGATGATTTTTAATGGTGGGTTATTACATTAACATTTCATTATCAGCATTCACTACTTAGGTTTGGTTAGCTCCGCCCTGTGTTTATCCATTTAAATCTCCCCATGAGGTCACTTGCTCTTACCTTCTCATTTCCTTGTTGTGATCAAGCTATGAATAAAAATAAAGTTAAAAAAAAAAGAAGCATGTACCCAAATGGAATTAATGACACCCAAACTAAAGAGTAAGCAATAAAGCAGTAATCACGGCATCAGACACGATGTAAGCTGCTTTTAATTACAGTGTGACAGTGGTGGTTCTCTTTTACATGTCCAGATTACAGTCATAACTTTATCGTTGTCTGTACCTTGTTGCGAATACAGACATGAACAGCTGGAGACACAATGGTCAACTAGTCATTACAGTTATACTTCTTTGAAGTCCATCAAATGGGGCAGATGCGCAGTTGGTGCATTGTAGCAGACAAATCTGCACTCTGAAAAACTTGGCACACAAATTACTGTATGGACTCTCATGCTCGCCATCTGATGATAAAAGTATATATCTCTCTTATTTAAATATGTGTTTCGGTGTGTATGTGTATGTGTGTGTGTACCAGTATTGGACACAAGGACACACTAAGAGAGTTGAGAACTCAGGTGCCACCGTTTCAGAAATTCTTTTATTTATAGTACACATAGTATAGGATGGTATGCTAGTATGCTATCCGTTAGTGTGAATGTGAGTATGAATCGTTGTCTGTCTCTTTGTGTTAGCCATGAACAGACTGGGGACCTGTTTCATTGACTCACTTACACTAGAGGATTCTTTTCAAGAGGTTTCACTGCCTCCTCAAGACTAAATAGATGTGAACGCCTCACACTGAGGTAAGCACTGGGCTGACAGCCTACACATACCACAAATGAATGTCGGCCAGAATGTTTTTAGTGAGTACTTAATTGACACTGTGATAATAAAGCACCCACGCACACAGCATTACACACTGAGTGTTTGTTTTTTTTTTACAATCAGATTCTATAGAAGCTTTCCAGCTGCCCTCTTCCAGCTTCACACCACGCACAGTTCTCTCTTCTGGACCCAGCGACATACTCAAATGGGGAGACATGATCAGATGATGGAGGTCAGGTGAGTGAGTCAGCCTCCCCTGACACCAGACCCTGTATCCACTGCTCCACCCCTCCCCCGCAGCTGAACCACAAACCTCCACTGTCCGGCTTAGGTTGGGGATCACCCACACAGAACATGGGGATATGAAATCAACCACGGCCATCTGTGCCTCTGGCTTATGCACTACCTTGAACTTAAAAGGCTGGACAGCCAGATGCCACCGGCCGATATGGGCGTTGGCATCCCTCTGCTGAGGGGCGTGATATGAACACAGAGTGAAAAGGAGGCCCAGAAGGTAATAACAGAGAGAGCCAACTGCCCACCGGATGGCCAGTTTTTATACTCTGCTGTACCTGGCTTCTCGCTCCAAAACTTTCCTGCTGATGTAAACGATTTAGCAGTTGTCCCCCTTTACCTGCTGGGACAAAACGTGTGAGATCAGTCAAGGCACTGGTCAGGTCTGCAAAACTGGGCAGGCGTCAGCAACCAGCCAACCACAAGAACCGCCTAACCTCTTTTTTGGTGTTGGGAGGCAGGCAGGATGTGATGGCTCCTGTTTTATACATCTGTGAATGCACCTGCTCACCTCCCAAGTGGTACCTCAGATACTGTACCTTCCTCTGTCCAACTGCACACTTCTTCAAGTTGGCCGTGAGCCCCGCCTAACTCAAGAACTCCAGGACTACTGCCACCTGCTGCACATGCTCTGCCCAGGTGTCACTCTGGATAATGGCATCTTCCAAGTAGGCAGCAGGATATGCAATGTGTGGATGCAGCAACTGGTCCATAAGGCTTGAAAAGTTGTTGGGGCTCCAGACAAGCCGAACGGAAGTGTGACAAATTGGTACCAACCATGCCATGTAGAGATGGCTGTGTTTTTCTTAGATTCTGACACTTGGTTAAATCACGTGTCATAAAAAAAGCGAGCAATCCCTAACTGGTCTAGGAGCTCATCGACCAGACGCATGGGATAAGCATCAAACAGTGACACCTTATTCACCTTGGGGTAGTCAACACAGAACCGTATAGACCACAAGAACTATGTGGCTACACCACACGCCGTGTTACTCTTCTATTACTCGCATCTTTTATGGTTAGGTAACCAATAAAGGAGTGAACGCACCATCATGACAATGATGCTTTTTGATATTTGTACGCCCATGCAGGGGGAAGAACATATCTGGAAAATACTGTTGCAATGCAGCAACATCCACTCTCTGAGCCTGTATAAGATTGTCATCACAATGGAGGGAAGAAGGAATGGTAGAGTTTGGCACCTCCAGTCCCAACTCACCTCTCTCCTTCACCGGGCTTACTAGAGAAACAATTTCAGTCTCTCTCCATGCTTTGAGGAAGTTTAGGTCAAATATAGCTGTGGTGTGGTGTGTCTGTATTCCTTCTCCCCTGTCCAGCCATACCACTTCATAGTCAACATCCCCCACTTGCTTTATGACCATAAAAGACCTTTGCCACTTGGCAAGTAACTCTGAGCCAGCAGAAGGGAGTAATACAAACACTTTTATCTCCCAGTGAAAAATTCCTTAGTCTAGCCCGTCTGCTATACTGGCACTGCAATGTTCCTGGGCCTGAATTTTGTCTTGGCAAATTCCTCAACATGTGCAGCTTTGCTCTCAGGTCCAGGACCTATTAAATTCCATTTTTTAAGCTGGGCTCATACTTTGCTTACAGTTTTCTCTATAAGGTCCAAAACCCCAGCGGATTCTTCTAAACAGAAACTCAAAGGAAGAAAATCCCTGGAAAAGCTGCCTGGAAAATAATTTCTGGGTGGCTTTCAAGCACCAACAACTGGGTGTGTTCCTCTTTTGTGCAAGTGTCATGACTCACTCAATAAAGCCTTATTGATCTTTAATTGATATTTAATACAAAACGCCGGTAGGTCAGCGCTGCATTAGGGTGCACCATCTGACCATCAGCTTTCATCATTTGGTCAAAGGCCACTTTTTTATCACAAGACTGGTCTAGTGGGTAATTACTGTAGGCAGCAGGCCTCACAAGAAGGCCAAGAAGGTTTTGGACGACCTTGTGTCACTGCTGAGTGTAGCCCAGACACTACAGATGCACATTGCAACAACAGGTTATTAAAGAATTAAGGGATGAGTCAGGCGCAGGCTAATCGCTGCCATCGCACCATGCATTTCGCCCCTGTACTTAATTTGGAGTGGCACAATGAGATAATTGTGAATGTCCCCGTAAGGCCCAGGTGGTCCACTACTGCCCGGTAGACATCTTCAAAGCTGCTGCGGGCAAGCTGCGAGCCACCGGCTGGGCTTCACCTGACAGCAGCAGAAGCAGCCTCAGTGGCCACACCTTCTACTGTAGTGATGTGTCAGTTGCGAACGAAATGGCTCTAAGAGCCGGATCTTTGAAGTGAATGACGCGAGCCGACTCCTTATTTTTTTTCCTCGCCCTCTCTCTCGCACTTTTTTCCCTTTCCTCCCGGGCGTGAGCCTTGTGCTTTGCGCTGAGCAGATGGGGGAGGGGTGGTAGTTGCACGCAGTAGCACAGGAACAGAGCGGGAAAGAAAGAGAGCCAGGGACAACAACAAGAGACATCATCATCACATTAGAAATGTATGGTAATCCTCCACAACTACTTTCAGTTCCAAGGATTCAGAAAGTTTATTCATGTAGTGAATCTTATGTATGCAATTCCAAAGCAGGAAAATACTCCCCAAAATCATCCCAGGCCTATATGACAGACAATGTGGATCTTTTTGTTTTGCATATTTTAATTTATATTTTATTGTGTTGTGGTTTGCAGTGTTTTGTGTTGTTTCACTTAAAATTTGTTTAAAAGTAATAAGCTGAAAATTTAAATAGTTAAAAGTTGAAATGTAAATGATGGTTTTTGTAATTTTATATTTTTTATATTTATATTTTATATAATTTATTTAATACATTTTATGTGGAGTGAATAAATAAAATTATATTTACGATGGCCCCTTGAGACAAAGCACGTACAAACTCCAAAACACGTATAAACTCCAAAACACATTCTTTGTGCTAATTCTGCATTTACTTCACTATATTGCATAAATGTCAGTTACGAGCTTAAATTGCAACCACGCTATTGATCAAGTAATTGCAATTAACAGTGATTAATAACAGAAAATTGTTTGATTAATTAGTTAATTTTTAAATTTATTGACAGCACTAACATATTTATATATATATAAATAGATATATATATATCTATATATATATATATATATATGTATTTAGATATATTAATATATTAATAGA
>VUQR01025659.1:0-11821 GCA_015108515.1 Hemichromis elongatus | reverse complement strand
TGCATTAGAGTCTGATCCAGCAGGCAGGAACATCTGGAAACATCTGATCGTCAGCAGCTTTAGTTTTCAAACACACTGAGGAACAGTCTCGGTCATGGATGGGCCTCCCCAGAGCCCGGAGCTCAGCTTCACTGAAGCAGTGATGGATCATCCTGACAGAGGACGGGACGACAGGCAGAAACATCCAAAGAAGAGCTTTTTATTTTTGTATACTTTATCAATCGCACAGGGAATTACTCCTCTGCATTTAACTCGTTCACTCAGTGGCGCCCGGGGAGCAGTGTGTAGAGACGGTACCTTGCTCAAGGGTACCTCAGGGTAACTGTTTGGTGGATTTGAACCCCGACCTTCAGATCACTCTACCTACTGAGCTATCCCTGCCTATGAGCTGTGCATCAGTCAGACAACCAGGTCAGGTGACCAGGCGGTAACTGTAAAGAAGTTACACTATTTTAATGTACATTTAATCATTGAAATTAAATTAACTGCAAATGTCTTATTTTGTGTATTTATTTATTTATTCTGACTGCGGAACCAATGTACAAAACAAGAAACTACTGTAATTATTACAGCCAAAGAAAGTCGATTAAAAGGGGGAGGAGCTAAAACAGCTAGGTTTAGGTGTGATGAACTGAGGGGCTGACCCAGGATAGAATAAAGAAGGGTTATTTTGAATTGCGACTCATGCAAAGCTCCCGTAGAAGTCCAAGAATAAAAATGATCAGTATAGATCTGCCTGATGTGAAGTGCTCCCAGCAAAAGCTGCAGGAGGAAATATGTGAATAAAAATGTAAAGGACCACTAACGTAAGTCAGTCCTGGTCTAATGCTAATCTGACCCAAACGTCATCATATCCAAATCTAAAAGCGAGATAAAATTTACCAAACCTTCTGAGATTATTTAAATGTCGGGTCGTCTCGTTGTTATGTCGCCGTTCACGGTGGTAGGAGCACAACATGAGGGTGTTCCTGACCAAAGCCCCAACGTAAAGTCAGGATGAACACTGGTTTAAACAGCAGCTAAAAATGTGACAATAACTGAAAACCTCTCCGGGGTGAACCGAGGCCAAAATAACAAACAGGCCGTCAGAGAAATGCTGACTCTAAACTCCAACCCAGCTCGCCGAAATAAACTAAACAGTGCAAAAGGAAGCGGAGGTTCACCCGTGCATCAGTGCTATTTACAGCCAAAGGAGGCAAATATTTGGACAGAGGATTGAGACAAATACACCAATCGTCCCTAACCACAGGCAGCGGGGCAAGGACAGTCAGGGCTGGAGGAAGCACCCAAGCACACCACCTCCCAGCAACAGTCATCCGAAGATTCTTTATACGCCCAGATAAAGACGGACCAATCAGACAATCCTCTTTAGCAGCACATAGTGACACAGGGAAGGAAGAACTCTGTTTAAACAGGAAGAGACCTCCAACAGGACAGCAGCAGGCTCAGAGAGGCGAAGTGGGAGAATCAGAATCAGAAATACTTTATTAATGCCGAAGGAAATGATGGGTTACCGCAGGCAGCATGCTACAGGTCAGAGAGGCTGATAGGGGGAAAACAACGAAAATACACAACATGAGGTGAGAGGAGGAGAAAAAACTCCACCCAGACTGAGCTCCTACTGGGAGAACAGTTTGAGAGCATGGAGGCAGGACAAGGTGCTAAATCACAACTTTATTGATATATACTGATGTCGTCTTTGTCGGGGGAGGGGTTAAGGCTATGTCCTGCTGCCATATGGAGAGAGAACCTGAGAGCACATGGTGGTGATGATGAAAATGAACTGACTGTGTTTCATTGAACAGTCCAGCGCCATGGCTCGCTCTGAGCTCACCATGTGCTCGTCCAGCGTTCTGTTCCTAATCTTCAGTCCGGCATGAACACACTGAAGCAGCTCACGTTCACGTTGTTTGGACGCTAACATCGAACCAGGATTTCCTCCTGATTTTTTTAAATGTTGACTTGGTAAATAGAACCAGGAAGCGGGATTTAATATGACTCTTCACGGCGGGCCAAACCTCGAATCTGGCAAAACATCACGAAACACAAGCTGCTGTGAGAGTTCCCGTGTTTATGGGCCTGAGCCGGAGTCTAAACTGAATCGGATCTGTTCAACAAGCTGAACTTTTCCACATTGGTTTGGCTTTAGCCTGACAGTCAAACGCAGAGACAGTCTTCTCGGCTCCTGCCCTCTAACTCTAGATGTTCCTCTTGTCTTTGTCTGACTCTGCCGAGTTCGACCTCAGCTCTACCTCTCCGCAGACACAAACCCAAAAGCTCGGATGGTGGATACACAGCGTGAACAGCCTGAGCTGTGTCCACGTGGAACCTGGATTCACATATAGACCTGAACATTACAAACAGTATTTCATGTAAACTATAACTTGGTTGCAGTTCAGCTGGTGTTTGTGGTTCTGTGAGCTCCTCAGGCAGCGATCAGCAGGTGCCCACGCTGCCCCGGGTTTAAAATGGTCAAACAAGCCGCTGTGATGACCAGTGTTTGTCAAGTTACTTGAAAAAAGTAATCACTAACTAATTACTGATTACCTTGCCCAAAAGTAATCCCATTACTTTACTGATTACTTATTTTCAAAAGTAAATAGTTACTTTTTCAGCCCAGTTCTACTTTTTCTGCATAATCCATCATATAAAGTCCGGACTGCAGATCACTGTGACACACGGATGTGAAGGACGCCGAGCTCACAGGAGCTCTCGGTGCTTTCATCACGTCACACAGAGGACTCGGCCTCTTTGTTAGCTCATCAAATAGCATTTTGTGCCTTTTCCCTCGTCTACCACTAGACTGCAAATGTCAGGCACTCAGCACAGCCAACGATGGAGCCGCGCTCTTTGTTTCTGTCTTCTAAAGCCAGAACAATTACAGCGGGGGCTGAAAATGGACCTTTGCTGTGAAAATCCATTCAATATGTTGTTGCAGAAATGAAAGGACTCGTGTGGATGAAGAAATAATGGCCCACTGTCAGTCTATCTGATGGACCAGAGGAGAGGAATGAGGGATTCCTCTTTAAGCACAGAGTGTGGGAGCTGCAGCAGATGTTTAAGTCTGATGAAGCTTCACCTGGAAGGATATTTACATCTAAACGAGCCTTCATTCTCCAACGACGTTCCAAGGCCCTAAAATACTAAAACACCCCGAGCAGATGAGCACGAGAGGCAAGTATGAGAGCTGGGACACAGGGCATCAGGCAGCCTTCAGAATCAAGCCGACAATAAACAGCTCAGTAATGATAATAATAATGATAATCACAGACCGTGTCCTGTTCACCATCGCACTAGTCTGCAGGCTGATGGGAACAGGAAGTGTGCAGGCCTAACGCTGACCTCAGGAATGATTCTGTTCTGAGTCGTGTCAGAGGAAAGCAGGCGGCCGTTCTTCGGGTTCTGTCTGAATGTGGCTCGCGTGTTCTCTCACAGCAGACAGACTCATTCCAACCAGAAAAAGGCCACGCCCACTCAGTTCAACTGTAATGTAGTCGCTGACCGCGCCATTCATCCGTCTGAGTCACGAGAGCCGTCTGAGCGTCATCCCTGCTGAATCCTGCGGCTCGCAGCCTCGATCCAATCAGACAGCCTTGATGAATCCAACAGGTCATCGGAGCCTCGTTCCAACAATAGTCTCACTAAAATCTTTACACGTCTAATTGATTTCATGCTTTACGAGCCCGCCGCCGCCGGTCACGTCCAAAGATAATTTGTCCAGTTTATCCAGTTTGCCCGCTCCCCTGTCTCTGCTCCTGCCGTCATCCATCAGACGCCGCTCACACACCCGTCACAGAGTTCAAGTTACTGTACCTAGTTACCTAGTCATGTCACTGTGCTAACGTCCCTCTCTGTGCCAAAGCACAACCGAACTGTCATTTGCGCTTTTTAGTTTTGGAGCAGATGAATCGTCTCCTTTTCTGCTTCAGGCTAACTCTGAGCCGAGGGCTGTCTGTCAGGTTTGACCTCTTAGATCACCATGGTAACATATCACCTGGTCAGGAGCAGGTGTGAGCATGCTCAGAGACTGAAGAGGTTAGGCAAACCCGACTCCCTCCCTCGTAGTTACCAACTAGCACGTTTCACGTGTGTTCAGCTGCAGTGATGTCAGATATGGTAGAAAGACGTCGTCAGCCTCACCATGTTTTCTCTCCTCCTCTGGAGGAGGACGCCGAGGACACCGTCTCCCTGCTGCTTTGAAGCTTCTCAGTGTTAAAGGTCAGTGGGCTCTGTGTGGGACTAACAGGTCAGCGTGATCAGGTGGAACGCGAGCAGAGGGAACAGTGAGCGTGAAGGCGCGCTCAGAGATGGAGAATGCTCTCCCTGTGCTCTGGGAAAGCAGAAGTCAGCGTGTGGTTGGATGGAAATGGGAACGCTCAGCCTCGTCACGTCTCTGTTTCCCGGGCACTTTGTTGGTCCCACAGACAGCGAGACATTAAACTCTCATCAGGAAGGTTTTTCTTGTCCTGATTGAATTGACAGGGCGCGTTGAGTCGTCTCTGACTGCCAGTCTCGTCCCCAGCTCTACGCTCGCTGTTCTCCTTCTTTCTGTCTGCTTCTGATTGGACCTGCTGTTGGCAAAGAGCTCAAGATCGCTTCCATCAGCTGTGTTTGAATGTTGGGCAGATGTGAGGGCTAACACGGATTCTCTGCAGGCAGTCATGTGGAAAACTGCTGAGACAAACATGCTTAATGTTTCGTTATATTAAACCTCAGAATGCAATACTTTAATAGCATCACAGATAAAGTACACAGTACACAGATGTTTCCTGATGCTGCTGCAGACCTGCACAGACGGGCGTCAGAGTATCACAGGCCTGAATCATTTCATTTATTTTCATTTGTAAAAATCGTTTCAGTCTCGGTGAAATTATTTTTATAGGAGAATGACGCTGAAGCGAGTCTGGATTTCTTCCAGTGACGACTGAAGCCGTGGGTCACCGCAGGCGTGTCCATGTGCAGGGCAGGCAGTCAGGAGCGTAGTGTGCCCTCAGACTGTAAACGCCACACCACCAGACCCAGGGGGTTCCAGTCACTGACCCGACCACGCCCATCAGGCACCTGCAACACAAACACACTAACACGAGTAACGCAAAACATTAGCGGAGAAGGGGCGTGGCCTCTGTGTCAGGGTACGAGCCGGTGCACAGGGGATGCAGGAACATGTGAGATCAGTCTGTGAAGCACAAGCTGCTCTGATCCAGCTGTGGTACCTTCAAAGACACAGCTGTTTAACCCCAATGTTGATCATGTCGTTGGATTCGGAGAACTCAAGAACCTTTGCAATAACTGTAACTGTAATGTGATTACTCAGTCTAGTACAATAACACCATCACTAACCCTGTCATGTGACCTGTTGAGGTGACCTAACCAAGCTGTGGGTGGAGGTTAAAGTCAACCCCCCCATCATCTTTGTTCACACGCAGCGAGTAAATCAAGATGGGGCGTGGCCTCTGTGTCAGGCTGGGTCTGTGGGTGGGACCGCAGCCTCGTGATTGTGAGACAGTTTCAGGTCATCTTACGGAGTAATGGCAATGTAGTGTAACTAATTACTTTCTCCAGCAAGTATCATACTTTTAAGAAAAGTAAAGAGTAATCAGTAATCAATTACCCCACACCTTGGCTCTGGAGACTTACGTGATCATTAGTGAGTCCTTTAAGGGGACAGCTGGGACTGTTAGGCCAAAACATAAGGCACGCCTGATCCTGCGAGCTCCGTGTTCCACAGCTGCACCTCGACTGCAGAGCTGGATGCACAGGTGCAGGAGACGCACGTGTGCTGTGCGGTATCCTCTGGCATCCATCGACACGGGTGTAGCTGCAAACCTGAACATGTCTCATCGGCACATTAAGGATGAATTTGGTTTAAATGGTAAAACACAGAGTGAGCAATACTTCCATTCATCACTGACAAGTCCTGTCTGGGCTTCATCGTCAGGAGACTTCTGCTAAACTGAAACTTCGTCTTTATGAGCCTCACGTACCAAAAAGGAAAGCGAGCTCGGTTCAGCTCGGCGGCGGTAACGAAGCGCTTTCATTACGTTTGGATCGGTCGACTGATGCCGTCTCCGTGTTCAGACTCACAAAGAAGATCAACAGCAGGCTTAATAGCGTTTCTTTAATTCTCCTTTATCAGAACTGTCACATAGCAACAGAAACAAAGTCATACACATGTCAGCTCCCTGAAAGAGAAGCTTCTCTGCTCTTTTATTACATGAAAATACCCATTTTGTTCTGTCAAAATAAATACTGAAGAGTTTTATAAAAGTCATTTCGTCTCCTTTGGACCGGTTATGGGAGTTATATGATTCATTTATATACACATTCATGCTGCAGGCTGTGAACATACATGTGAAGGTGCAGAACCCGTCAGAGGTTTATCCAAACCTCTGACGGGTTCTGCAGGAGGAAGACGCACTTGGCGTGCAGCCGGCAGCTGCTGTTCACATCCTGCTGCGTGCATACACCCCGCACCCTGCTGGAAGTCTTTATCCTGACTCTGTAAATGCCACCAATAAAAGATCCAGCTGTGCAGTGAAAGCATTCAGAGTGGTTCCTATAAAGCAGGACTTGGACAGCGGCCATGAAACGCTGAAGCGTGTGGGGTGGGGGTGGGGGGCGGTCCCAAGATGACGTGTGAGAAACCTTGACTGTGGAGGTGAAACTGGAGGTGATGAAGATACTGAAGCTGCAGTGCCATCACAGACCCCCCCATGAAGATGTTTTTGTGTTTCTCTCTTTAAATGCTTTGAACAGGCTGAAATGTAATCATCAGTTTCCTTCCTTTAACCGCAGGAACAAACCAGGTGAGGCCAGATTAATAAACTCACTACTTCCTGCTGCTGCGTGTGCTTTTAGGTTCCAGTGAGAGTAGAATCTCTGTGCTCCTCTGCAGCACGCTGAGCGTGAGCACGCGGCGCTAACGCCAGGCTGTCGATCCACGAGTCCTCGCAGGTGGAATCATGGAAGCGTTTCCAGGTTGTCTGCACGGCTCTCTGACCTCACACCTGCTCTCCAAAGAGACGGGTGATGCTTTCGGTACGCTGTCCCGTTAGAGTTTGTAAGGGTTGGAGAGCTCCGCTTCCCAACACACAAACATGTGAACACAAGGACTGATGTCACAGAGAGACCGTTAAAAGGAAGACTGATGGTGTAGAGACGCGGTCTGCAGCGGCATTAACGACGGAAAGATTAGGAAGAGAACGCTGGACGTGAGGACTCTGGGTAACCGAATATCAAAATCTACACTTTAACTGAACAGTTTCCATAAAGGCGACGCTCCGGTAGTTCCCAGCTATCTTCATTAGAGTGGACGCGTGCGGCACGCTGGAAGGCGACTGATGCTTAGACGTACGTCACAAATTCACGCGCTCTGTGAGACGACGCCACACGTTACTAATAATCTAAAACGTGAGCGTGTCCTTCACAGCCGAAGCAGAGAGAACATGTCTGTGCAGGGAACACGTTATCGATGCTTCAGTGACGGATCATCACGCCCTCAAACGACTAGCAGGGCAGCGTTTACTCAGCATGCACGCAGTGACGCCTTCACCGGCACGCTTCCTGTTAGGCCTCCACACCAGGAACGAGCAGCTTTGAGCGATACTTTGTGTTGGGCCTTTGTGAACCTACTGCCCTGCTCTCAGGGACGCACACAAACATGCAGCCTGGGCTGGAGCTGCTCCTCCAGAGACGTGAGATGTGAACAGCGTCTGATCCGGTTACAGGAAATTACTCCAAATTGCAAAGGATTGTGGGCAGAGGTGGAACGCGTCTGAGCCCTGAAAGCCAACGGCTTTATGAACCGAGGTCCAACCGTGGTCTGGGCACGCTGCTTTCTCATGAATTTTTATGAGTTGGTGTAAACACGGAACAATGAGGCCTTAATTTCAATGTCTCTTAAATCTAAAGCGATCCTTGAGTCCACAGATATGCGTAGGAACAAAACACGCCTGCGTTACTGGCCTGGCCGTGCGTTCGCAGGCCAAAGCTTAACTGAATTACTGCGTTTACGACCGCGCTCACCATCTGCACATACCCAACATCCACCCGCGCGCCGGAGCAGCACGGGCGTTGGTGTCAGTCTGGGAGCTTGAGCGGGCTGGACTTTTCCTCTGATGATGTCTAATTACATTTCCATGTCGAGAGCTCCTCGGCTGTCTTTGTGCCGCAGCGTCAGCACTCAGCAGTGCGTCCCTCTCATTAGGAGACCTGAGAGGACTGTTTGTCCTCCTGCTCTGCCTCAGTATGACATCAGCCTCAGTATTTTTTTGCTCTATAGATATGTTTTCATTAACAGCTGTGTGCAGCGAGAGGAATGTTTTTATCAGCAAAAGAAGAGCCAACAAGTAGAACTAGCTGAATGTGCTCCAGCACCAGTGTTTCCAGTAAAGAGAGCAGGAGGAGAGCCTGCTCACACTCAAACCATCAATCGTGCTTTTGTTGACCACAAATCTCCACAGTAAGCAGACACTAAGCAGCCCTGGAGTGACCCGGGTCCTAGGACTGTCACGACCACAGTGTTAGCATAAAAGTGCCAATTTAAATCAGCAGTAGAGAAGCAGCGGCAGCAACGTAAATGTGAGATTGACAGGAATAATCAGTCCTCGCTGACCCTCTGGTTCAGCTCCAGGGCACAGGATCTGCTC
The DNA here is from genome assembly GCA_015108515.1 of Hemichromis elongatus. Classification (NCBI taxonomy): domain Eukaryota; kingdom Metazoa; phylum Chordata; class Actinopteri; order Cichliformes; family Cichlidae; genus Hemichromis; species Hemichromis elongatus. Next base: position 3,173 of record VUQR01025659.1, on the reverse strand, counting down.
TGGAACCTGCTTCTCGTTCGCGTCCTGCTAGATTCTCACGCTGTGTGCGTTTTGGTGCCGGCGCACGGTTTAACCGGGTGTGTCAGACGTGCCTGTGAGCGCCGAATAAATCACTGACTGTACAAGGAAGGCATACAGTCTGCAGTTTGAGCCTCACTCGCCCGAGTCTCGCAGCCACAGTGACGGCGCTCGAGGACGACAGCGGTGACGTTCATGCACGGTCCCTCCTGCTCGGTGCTCTGGGGAGTTTCATTTGAACGGCGTGTCGTAGCGCCCAGACCCCAGAGGTTCTGGGTCCGCGTTAACGGAAGCTTCCTCGACTCGAGGCCTTTACACGCCGAGCATTGTGTGAAATGTCTGTGACGACCCGATTCCCCCACTAATGAGAAAAACACTACGGCAGCAGCAGGAAGAGCCCTGCACGGAGACACGCAGGGAAGCAGGTCGGCTTCTTCAGCTTTCATGAGTGCATCTATGAGAGGCTCTGCAGAGGGGACGGGGTACCTCGGGGTCATGTCACTCATGACAGCACAGACATCCTTCAGATGGTGGTATGAGCACAGCGGCCTGTGTAATAATGCACTTGGACAGTTTAAATGGAGGCTAAACGCAGGCCGAGTGAGGATTTAGGAGACTGTTGTTTGGAAAAAGCAGAGTTACAAAGTGAAACACTTGGTTTAAAGGCTCATTTACAGGGAAACAACGAGTGTCATCGGAACGCTTTGGCCACATGATTCACTTCCAAGTCATTAATCACATCCTCCTACAGACGCCACCGCCACGCGTGGAGGCAGCTGATGACATCGCTCCGCTCGACGTCGCTCAGCCTCTGCGAACGACAGAACCAACGCGGCACGGCGCTGGCTTTATATGCTCGCCTCACGGGCGGGTCGAGTCTCGGCGGAGCTTTGAACCCAGACCGGCGGTGTCCCGCCCCTCTGGCAGGCCGCTAATGTCCCGCTGGGCTCTGGATTCGTAGCATCGATGACGGATTTCAGCTCCGGATGTGTGAAGGCGGCGGTGTCCGTGTCGTTGGTCACAAGCAGGACTCGTGAGACTCTATGTGGGTGTGCAGGGACTTCTTCTCCTGCTCTGAGTGGTTCCCATTGTGGAGCACGCAATACCTGAAACCAGAGACGGAGGGCGTTAATTTAACAGGCAGAAACAAGCAGCCTCCAAAACTACAAATCTGACTACAAGCATCACTGTTCACCCCACATCCAGTGTCTGCTGAGGAGATCACGGCTGTAGAGCATTCAAATACGCAGAATAAACTGAATAAGGAGAATAAGGAGCGCATCGAGAGCAGGAACGAGTGTGTCTGAAACACCAGCACACGGACAGGCTTCTGCCTTACTGTCACATTTAGGCTGAAAGCTGACACTGACCGGGCCACCACAAAAACCCATGAGCTCATCGGAGCAGCATGTAAAAGACTAAAACACCTAAAAAGTGGAGGAAAGGTCTGAATGAGAAGTCAGAGCTGGTGTGGAGTTAAAACATCTGCGACCTGACCAGCTGGACTCAGGTGAAGCAGCTCTGGACTGAGAGGAGCTTTGAACGCAGACAGCAGAGACCGGCGGTCCTCCCAACCACCCGAACTAAACCGTCTCCAAACCGGAGCTAAATACAAACGTGAAACCAAACTGCTGCGTTTCATATCAGTATAAAAACAACATAATGAGAGGAGCTGGAGGGAGCAGCCGTCCAGACGTGCGCACGCACAGACGTGTGCATGATTGCAGACAGTGTGCGCAGGCTAAAAGCCTTACAAGCTGTTTACACAAACACCCCGGCCCAACACACTTCCTGCCGACTAACTGGCCGTGAAATGCGCCTTCCAGACAGCCGCGAACACTTAGGGCTTCTCAAACGCAGACAGCTGCACATTCTCGTCACAGCACTACTCCGAATTGCTGCCACATTGCGGCGTTCAACCCACACCCGCCTCGCTGAGAGGGGAACAAAGACGCTGGCTGAGGCGGGACCCTCACTGATTCCAGGGCTCCTTCCGTTACCTGCCAGCGTCTGGACTACAGATCAACCTGTCTGGGATGTGACATCATCATGAAGGTGGAGCAGGTGTCCAGACAGCAGAGTATTCTAGTTATATCAGAGTTGCCTCAAAACACTTTAATGTCTTTAAAAAACAACCAAACAACAAAGGAAGAGAACAGTGGCGTCGTTAGGCCTATTTTAGGGGTGCTGAAGCCTCCCTAAAATATTCTTAAGCCCCCCTAAATAATTTGGTGTTTTTTTTTATTTTTAACTTATTTGATTTTTTTTTATAGAACTTGCAGACAAATTCAAAAAGATGCAGGAATATGAGTTTAAAGAAATAATAATATAAACCCCTCGCTATTCACATAAATATGATCATAACTCGGTTGGTCCCTTTCACTTTACACCGTTAAGGTAGCGTCAGTGCTTCGTTATCCAACCCGTTCCAGTCGTTCACAGGGGACGTCCACATTACTGAAGACCCAGTCCTCGTTTTCACTGCTACTTTACGCTCCGCTCGTATACACCTGCGGACACGCTAGCGTACGTGCTGCAAACAGCAAGAAATCATGGATATACGCAAGTTTTTCAAGAAAGTAAGTCTTCATCACTGGCTGGTAGTAACAATTAGTTATCTCCAGCTAACAGCAGAGAGTCCCATGTAATTAATGAACCAGGTGCTCCCCATTTTGATAAATAAACACCTGGCTAGTGCACTAAGTTAAACTGTTAGCATAATCTTAATTTCTGTCACTCGTTTTAGCTCTGAAAAATCGAGCTGAGCTCATTCAGGTATGGTTATCATCAGTGGAAATAATAATAATCACTCCTCCCTCCCTATTAACCTGTAGGAGCAAGGGCAGAGGAGCAAGGAGGGTGAGAGGGGAGAGACCTCTACTGGAGAGGTGAGTCAAAGATTTCACAGGATGGAGTCATTTGTGATGCAGACAGTCTGATTAGAATTTTATGGAACTCAATATGGATATGAAATATGAAACATTTCAGTCATGGTACAACATATAAGACCTGTTTAACTTGAGCTTTTATTTAGGAGAGTCAAGGTTAGAAAGTGGAGAGAGCAAAGAGATATATATAAGTCAAATTAGCCTGACTCACATATTTTTGAGGGTTCTATTTTAATATTACTTCAATTTAAGTAATTTATTAATATT
>VUQR01025658.1:17543-37799 GCA_015108515.1 Hemichromis elongatus | reverse complement strand
CCTTATCTTTAACCCCCTTGGAGCCCCTTGGAGAAAAAAAAAAAGACATTCTTATGCTGATTCGACTTAATAGTTACTACATACAATAATGGATTTCTATACATTTTAGATCAGATGAAAACTTTGGTTTTAAGATTCAGATAATTTTTAAAACTAGACATTCAAAATGAGAATAATAAAGAAAAGTATTTCTTTGTGCCCCCCTGTGATGGACCACGGCAGACCCGACAACATTTCCACACTAAACATTCTTTATTTACACACTCATATACACGGGTGCTGTTCAACACAGAGCTGCGGCTCTCCCGCCGCCAGCTCCACATACTCAACTCACAACACAGGACCCAATGCAATTAATAAAGGCGGCGGGCATGATTGCGGATGGCGTGCAGGTGCGTCCGCCCTCCCCGCACGCCACCGCAGGCCACGCCCGCCACACCCCCTTTCCCTGTTAATGCCCTACCTGGCCCCCTGGCAAAACTTTGCTAGATCTGCCCCTGCACAACTGTCAGCTACGTAGAAAAGGATCCTGGTGTTATTTGTCTCTCAGACAGTTCATAACTTCCCTTTAACTCATGCATGTCACCTAAAAAGTAAACCTGTGTCTCCATCACCTGTTAAGCTCTGATGATTCAGTAAGGACATCTCCTGGTTTCATCTTCATGTTTCCTTCTCACCACATATCCAAAGCTTTTACGGCTGTGGCTCCAGCAAACATCAGCTGATACTAGGAAGTAATATTAAATAAATTCTAACAACAGCTTATCAAGCTTAAACGTGCTGCTGTTGTTTTTAGCGCAACATCCGTTAGTTTCCTCTTTCTGGCAAAAAGGGGGCAATAAATAAACAAGAGAGACGGGACTTGCGACAGAAAAGCCGATCAGCTGATCATTGATCAGTTTCGTGATTGACGTAGTAACAGGAGAGGGAGGAGGAGAGAATTAGACAAGAAGAGGCAGCAGCACAGCGTAAAGAAGAAGCAGAATAACCCCAGCTTTGTGTCTTTGTTTTTCATTCTAGCTAAATTTCGAGACAGATCGCGCTCCTTTTTATCTCAAAAGTTCGACCTCATCGGCTGTAATTTGTCCAGCACAGAGTCGATCAATTACAAAAAAAAGAGAAAAAGAAAATTGTCCCATAAAAACTAAAAATCACCAGTACAGCACTGGCCTTACCTAATGTTCACCCTACTCTTACTTGGTATTTGTATGGAGAGTAGCCTTCAGTAATAGTAATAATAAATCACACTGCAATAATAATAATAATAATAATAATAATATTAATGGATTGTATTTATATAGCGCTTTTCTAGGCACCCAAAGCGCTTTACAATTCCACTATTCATTCACTCTCACATTCACACACTGGTGGAGGCAAGCTACAGTTTTAGCCACAGCTGCCCTGGGGCAGACTGACAGAAGCGAGGCCGCCATATCGCGCCACTGGCCTCTCTGGTCAACACCAGTAGGCGGCAGGGTAAAGTGTCTTACCCAAGGACACAACGGCAACCTTCCGGTTACAAGATGAGCTTCCTAACCCGCTGAACCACGGTTACTCCGGTAATAGTACATTCATGTAGTTGTAAAAAGCACGATAATATATCAAGTAATCCAAAGTATTCAGAATACGTTACTCTCATTGAATAACGTAACGGAGTACGTTACAAAATACATTTTGGGGCAGTAATTCTGTAATCTGTTGTGGAATACATTTTAAAAGTAACCTTCCCAACACTGGTCGTTACTGACTTAATTTAGAGATGCTTTTCAAGGTACAGCCTGCAGCTTAAGGAAAACATCATCAAAAGATTCTATTCTGTGCTTTGAAGATTACCGGGAGATTGAAAATACATCAGTATTTTATACTATTTACAGCTGCCGAGATAGAAAACGTGCTAGATTTTTAGGAGTGTCACTCATGATGCTGCAGCAGAAAAACCCACATCTTGATCCACATGTAGTGACACAGGAAGAGCTTGGCAGAACATCAGCAGCGAACAGACTCTCAGCTCTGTTGCATGAATAAAAGATGTAGGAAACATGAAGTCGAGCGCTGGAAGACGACCTGTCTTCCTACTTAGCACGGTCAGCATCGCACGGATGGCGTGGTCAGGTCAAAGCACTGCTGCATGGATTGATGAAAAGAAGGCGTGAATAAAAGAGAGGAACAACAGAGAGAATAATATAAAAACTAGTTTAATAAAAGTGTTTCACAGAGCTACCGATAACCAAATGCGCAGTTTATAGAAATCAAAGAAATGCTTTTCATCATGAACGCATGATGCTAGCATGAGCACAGAACCTTGCTATGTGTCACAGAGGAAGTACATGATGCATTGACTTACTCTGCTGCTGCTAGTACTTTCTGTTACATCTCAGTAGTACAGGGTCATAACGTGGAAAAAAGAAGGTAATATATGGAAACGGGAAGTTAATGTCACTTATTTACCAAAGTAATATCGTGTTTCAGCAGTATTATACAGAAATGTATGTAACTGGGTAACAAGGTGAAACTGATGGTAACAATGTGAAATTTTGTATTTACTCTGGGTTTCTTTGTCTAATGCTCAAATTTAGTTGATAAACTAAAACATGTAAATGAGACAAATATCAGGAAGGGACAAATACTTTTTCCCCATTTAATGACCGAGGGATGGACCAGACCACACTTTTGCATATTTAATGGCAAATCTCATTCAGAGTGCACTGCCTAATGTGCTTTAGCACACGCCCTCACGTCGCCTCTTTTCATGCACATATATATGAGTATTTGAATGGTACGTCATTCTTCTGCTGTGTTTGGGTTACAACATGATGGAAAAAAACAGACTTCCTTTGGCTACAGTGGTCTTTAGTCAGACTCCATCAGTTTCTGCAGCGGTTAATCGTGATGATTTCTTCTGGTTGGGTGAAGACTGACATTATTACTCTGGTCTGGTTTGGTTAGAAAGGAAAGAACAAGTATCTTGTTCTTTCCTTTCTAACCAAACCTCCTAACCTCTCCTTTCCAATCTTTTTTCCAGGAAGCAAACCATCACATTAATCCCCAAACCCCTCGTAGGCTCTGGCCTTAGCTTTAGTCTTTACTCCACTTCATTAGTTTGATTTTCGATCCACCTGGAGCCCACTGACTGTGCAGTCTGGATGTTCCTCCACAGAAAATAGATCAGAAAACATCACATCATCAGTCAGGGCTTTTAAAGAGCTGACCTTTTCCATTTAACCATTTCGTGCATCGTGTTTGAGTGCAACAAGGCGAGTGCACAGCAGTGTTTAATGGGGCCCTGGCAGCGTTCCTGCTGAAAATGTGGCTGCCCAGCTCACATCTCTTTGGAAAATGGCACGTCAGACCCAGACACAGCTGGACAACACACAGCAATCACAACATTGCTGGGTCCTGCAGGAGCCATTGTCCACATTAACGTGTCAGCAGTTACATCCACACGAGCTGTATGCATGTCAGCATGTCAGCAAGTCAGCAGGGAGATCCTGCTGTTATCTGTCAGACGTTTCAGATGGCTTCATGTGTTCAGTGAAAGGACTGGGACATTAGCTGTAGCTTCAAGCCTGGAAGCATAGGGAAGCTTCACCCAGTCAGACAGAGGCTGTCTCACAGGGCTCAGGTTGTACACAATATCTAACAGCACTTCTTTCATGAAGACAGCTGAGCTGAAAGTCCATCGGCATCCATTCATGTACCCTTCAGTCTCCACCCATAAAGATAAAGTCAAAACATGTTGTTAAAAACCTGAGCAAAAAACAAAAATTGGACTTTCTTCGATTATAATATGGCTCCAGACTGTGGTCCGACAAGTATTGTTTGATGTTTTTATTTTGTGAGCCAACCTGTGACAAGCTGAAGTGATTGGACAGGAATTCCTCCTCCCTCGCTACGACTGTCAGTTTAAGGCCTGCAGGCAGAAAACAAAAGGTCAGAGAAATGCTTTAGACACCTGCAGCTAATGCACTACCAAACAAAGCTCACATAGGATGATGCACTTCACTCATGCAGGCCACTTTAAGCTGTGAGCGAGTGTGTGTATGTGTGTGCAGAAGCACTCTGTCATGACTCTGATGCTATTTTTGATGCTTTGATGATACTTGTTTTAATGTCTTTGTTTTGAACCTGTATCGCTGTCCTGTCTTGTTTTCAGCTCTGGATTGCCGAAACTTTTTTCTGCACAATAAAATTTGCTTCAGGTAAGGAAGAAACCTCAACCCCCAAGAAAGTCCACACCTGCATCTATAAAGACTGCACAGTCACCCTGCATGTTAGAATAAAAATATGAGGCTGAGGAGGCTTTGGTAGGCTTAGATCAGGCAGAGGTTTAAAACTATCCCTAAAGCTTTGAGTGTCCCCAGTGTCACAGTACTGGGTCTGTGACCCAGTGTTATTTGTGTTTTAGTTTTATTTTTGATTATTGTCATTTTATCAGTGTTTCCTCCTATTTTGAAAGAGTCTTGTGTGGCTTTGTCATTGTGTTTAGTTTCACTTCCCCTGTGATGTCATTATGTTCATCCAAGTCAGCTGTTTCTCCATGTGGTTCCACTTCACCTTCTGTGTGTTTTTAAGTCCTCTATCTTCCTTTGTTCATTGTCAGGTCGTCTGTTCGTCCCATGTCATAGTTCTCACAGTTTTCATAGTTAGTTTTCCAGTTTAGTTGTAGTACCTGTTTCGCATTAGCTTTTGTGTTTTCGCTTGCCATCAGCCCAAATAAAGGCTCGCAGTTCCTCTCTTGGTGTCTGCTTCTGGGTACATTCTATTAACACCCAGGAGTACAGTGATCAGGACCCAGCAAACAGTGTTTAAGCAAATACAGGAAGGGGTTTTTTTTTATTTTCAAAGATAAAAAGATCACATAAAAAATGTATCTAACAATTTTGCTGATGAGAAAGCCAAAGGATGTTCAGGGAAATTAAAAAAGGCATTGATTGGCATCAAAGTGGTGATGTCACATCTTCACTGTCACATCTCCACCATGCTGAAAATGGCCTCCCACACCCACTGACCTTTAAACTTTGGGCTCAGCAGTTTTATGTGCTATGTTAATGGCTGTTTGTTGTTACCAGCATCCCCAAAAATGAACACAGCACTTTGGTTGAATTGATTCTATACTAGAGTTTATATGTGACAAGGTCAGAACAAGCTTTTTAATTACAGCTCTATAGTGATGCATGGTGGCAGCAGCATGGTGCTTTTCCCCTCCCAGCAGCAGGAAAGAAGAAGAACTGTGACCTGAGAACTGAAGGAAGAATGAATGCAGTAAACAAAAAACCCCCAAAATAATCATTTAAGGCCTGATGAGGCGGAGGAGGAGTGGGGTGATGATGGTTCAGATTTTCATGACCTGAAGCAAACAGTGATGAACAACGCAAGAGAGAGGCTTTGGACGTCTGATGAGCTCCAAGGACTTCAAATGTACAGAACATCTTTAGAGAGACCTGAATGGTCATGATGGTAATTTTCAGTTTAATTTTACTGATATAGCAATAAATCACAAAAACAGACACCTCGAGGTGTCTTATACTGTAAGAGTCTGCAATAAGACACCATTGGCAGTATGGTAGTTCACTGATGTTTAAATTAAAAGGTCTTCTTAAAAGTACTAAAATAAAGGTTTGAAGTGTTTTTTTATTGTGAGGTAAAGACCCCTAAAATATTACAGCAATAAACCACAACAATCAGAAGATCTCGTAAAAACATCCCTCTGGTTTACTGAGAGTAAATTGATGGGGAAAAAATGGATTTAAAACGTGTAAATGTGTTCCAACATTTTCTGTACATTATGATAATATATGGTCTCTGTTCGAGATCATATGTGAAATGGATACACTGCAAAGAAGGACCTTATAAAGGAAGTGTTCCTATAATAATGATATTATTGTGACTGACCTTTTGTTCTTTTATTGTAGTTTGTTCATTTTTATCTGCCAGTAATGATGTGGATGTTCAGCCACCTTCAGGAAATCCCTGCTGTGACCACAACATTTCTGTGGGTGTGTGCTCTATTTTTAGAAAGCTCATCTTTCTTTGAGGGGATTCTGGAGTCTATTTTTTGCTGAAGGTCCTGATGGTCTGCACCATTTAACATCAGGAGGGGGGTCAGTGGTGCAGACTGAATGAGAAATTGCAGCAGTTTGGCTGTCAGCACACAACAGCTTAGGCAATTAAAGCGGTGTGTGATTTTAGTGAGTAATGCAGTCAGTGTGTGGACTCAAACCACACTGGTTTCTGTGGTGCTGCATTTTGTTGCATATCCTCCTCCTCTGGCTCAGTTCACTGATGGTTTAAGCCAAAATATTGTTAAAAATAAAACAAGAGAAAGAACCTTTCAACCCAAACCTGCAGAAAAAGAGCAAAAGTGCTGCTGTAATACTTGGCTCATTATTTTGTCTATAGTTGATGCTGTAAATCAGTTTTTGCAAGTTGTAGTTTCATAACAAATAGCATCTATTTAGTTATATATTTGCAAAATGTAAGAGCCTTGCACAGTGTTTTATTTTCATGTTATAATAAAAAAAATAGTATTTATTTAATGAGTTGCTTTGTTTATAATCACTAAAAACATATTTATTTGTTCTAGCTCCAAATAACCTAATATGGGAAAATGTTATTGTCATATATAACATATTCACAGTATGTTAAATTCTGTCTTCCTGTTGGAAAATTCCCCTTTAAAAATTTAGTATAGAGTTGAGATATGGATACATGTGCAGGAACTCAGTGATCTTATTGCTTCTTCGCATGTTGTCTTGATGCATGCTCAATCATTCAGGCAAGGAAGTCCCATAAAGTTGATTCTGTTCATCTGGACGTAAATACGTGCTTCACAATTTGTATAAAGTGTGTGTGTGCACGTGTGTGTTTGTGTGTGTGCAGGTTTGGAAAGTCATCATCACCTGTTCTGGTGCCACCCAGCACTCCCCTTCCCTCCTCGCCAGCACAAAAGCAGACTCAGGACGTTGAATTGTAGTTTCGGGTTTCTGTGAATTTTCTATCCTTTCTATGGCATCACTCCTCATTAGCATAACTTTCTGAGGCGCCATCATTCGATCAGCAGCGACCTGAAAGCGACTGAAAGGACAGCTGAGAGGTGAGACTCTCAGCCTTTGTGTTAGTGAAACTCAGCACCGCTCTTTGATAAATAATTGATGGATCCTCAGGTAGAAGCAGGAACACAACAGGTACAGGAAGTGAATCTGTGCTAAGCTCAGTGAACTCTGCTTTATGAAGCTGTACTGAGCCTCATTTATTATAGCAAGATGGAAGGCTCCTATGATATTATACGCCAATGATGTGATGTTTTATGTGATGATATTTCAGGTACACTGTGGAAACATATGCTAACCACTGCACCTTCTCCCAAAGCCTGCCCTGATTTTATAAATAAAATCTTTAATGTAAATTGATATTATAAGGATACTTCAGCACTTTATTTTATTTTTATTTTATTTTTATTTTTATTTTTATTTCCGTTTGCACCGGCTCTCCAGTCTGCTGGCTCAGTCCTGGGTCTGCCGTGCCTCCCCTCCTGGGTTTCGGCACCACTGTGAACGACCACGGCAGACCCGACAACACTTTCATGGTTTTAAGCATGTTTTAGTTACACTCCATCACACAGACACGGTTGCTGTACACAACAGTGAGCTGCAGCTCTCCCGCTGCCAGCTCCACACAACAACAACAACAACAACCTCACAGGACCCGTTGTAAATACCTAAGGCGGCGGGCATGATTGCGGATGGCGTGCAGGTGCGTCCGCCGTCCCCGCACGCCACCGCAGACCACGCCTGCCACAATAATATAATAGTTGTAATAATTTATAGCAACTTGAAATGCTCCCAAAAATGGCACTATAGCATGCAAAAATATGCTCTGGCAGACTTGGTATGGTAGATCCTTAAGGGTTATCTCAGGTCAATAAAATTATGTCCGTGTGGCACCCCGAGTATTTTAAGCTTCAAAAACAAGTGTCAGAATTCTTGTTGAAGTTCTTTTAATGCGTTCATGCAGGCTGAGCTGTCACAGGCTTATAATACTGACGTCAGGAGCAGAGAGGCTGTCTGTTCACAACTATCTATATGCAGATTTGTTCCAGAGCAATGTTCTGACTGTTCTACATGAAACATCAGCATCCGCCTGTCTCCTGTTACCTGGAGATAACATCACTGATTTAGCCATGTTTACTGAGTTAGTTATTGGTCAGTTAATTATTCAAAACTCTGCGGGCCGCTTTGCCAGATAGCCTAACTAGCCATTTGAAAATGACTTGAAATTAATGAAAATTCAATACCAGCAGAAGTGAAAGATTAAAAAAAAAAAAAGTAAGCCTCTGTGTTACATAGAAAGGATAAGATTCTTCTAAAAAACATCATGAAGAAAAAGTTCCTCCTATATTCCTGGAATAAGTCTCCGGTGCTCACATTACCATGTTTGGTTTACTCCAGGCTGTGGTGCGTTGAGATTATTTCACCAAAGGGGTTGTTCCACGTCGTGTTGAGCTGAACATCAAAGTGCAGCAGAGCATGACCTCTGAGTCCTCTACAGTCCGTTCAGTAATCCATCTACACAAGGGGGTGGTTGGGATTTAATATAGATGGAGGTATTCGTAGAAACGAGCTTAACAAGTTTTTTGTTCGCAGGGTCCTTTGTGCGACATGTCACTGAAGAGCTTATTTCATGTAATCAGTGTAATCAGCAGCAGCTGACCAAGGTGAAGAGTTCACCGTGGCTTTGTGTGGTGCTTTCATGTTAGACGACTAATCTTTGCTTCGCACACAGCCATCGCTGGGCTTTATCATGCCCACAAAGTTCTCTCCTCTCTCAAATCTCAACTGGGATTAGCCAGTAATCCAAGGACATTCCCATCCATTTAAAGATGGCTCATGGCCGCTGGTCATTAATCTGGGCCATCACATTACGCTGTCATCACAGGACTCGCTGGCTGTCTCTGGCCTCAGAGGAAGCTTTCTATTAACTGACTTTGGAGTCAGGAATCCTCACAGTCATCGACTCATGACTTCTTAATGTGGATTTTCCACTGATCCATCCCACAGATTCAGCAGGAGATCAGTTTCAGCCAGAAGATGTTTTCATCTTCAATTTCAAGTGCAGATTGTGACAGATTACCATTTGTTGTACATTTGTCTTTCTCATATACAAATTTTAAAGAAAACGTGTTTTTTGGTTCATTGACATACATTTGTTATTTAAAAAGTTGTTTTCCACATAAATGTAATTTCATGGTTTTCTCTATTAAGCAGTTATTTAAATACAGCCACTGTGTTCTATTAAAATTCAGTTATGATACATTTAATTACAGAATTTATGACCTCCTAATTAGTTCTAACCTATAATTCGGATTTATTTTTCTGTGCACAAAAATAAAATTGTGCAATGATTGTGTGTTCTCACTGATTTTTCACTGATTTAAAATGTTTGTTTGTTTTTTTAAATGAAGCTTGTAAAAACTGTAAAATTTGTTGCAGAAAAGAAAACTATAGAAAATCAATTTTAAGTTCTGGATTTGAGTAAAAAAATTCCATACTTATATTTCATTTATTTGATTATTATAATACAAATCCATTCCATTATTCTTTTTGGTTAACATTTAAAACCAAACTTTGTAGCTATTTCTAAGAAAAAGCTTCAAACAGAGCTTATTTTGAAATCTGCAAATAAAAAGTCAATGGTTATATCAGTTTGGTAAATATGAGGTTCAGGCTTACTTGTTGTTCCTAGAGTATTTAAAAGTAGAACGGGAGGGGGAGCCTTTGGTTTTCAGGCCCGTCTTCTATGGAACCAGCTTCCAGTTTGGATTCAGGAGACAGACACTATCTCTACTTTTAAGATTAGGCTTAAAACTTTCCTTTTTGCTGAAGCATATAGTTAGAGCTGGATCAGGTGACCCTGAATCCTCCCTTAGTTATGCTGCAATAGACGTATCCTGCCGGGGAATTCCCATGATGCATTGAGTTTTTCCATTCCAGTCACCTTTCTCACTCACTATGTGTTAATAGACCTCTCTGAACTGAATCATACTTGTTTTTAATCTCTTCCACAGCATGTCTTTTATCCTGTATTCCTTCTCTCTGCCAACTGGTCGCAGCAGATGGCCACCCTTCCCTGAACCTGGTTCTGCCAGAGGTTTCTTCCTGTTTAAAGGGAGTTCTTCCTTCCCACTGTCGCCAAAGTGCTTGCTCATAGGGGATCATGTGGTTGTTGGGTTTTTCTCTGTATGTAATATTGTAGGGTCTACCTTACAATATAAAGCACCTTAAGGTGACTGTTGTTGTTATTTGGTGCTATATAAATAAAATAAAATTGAATTGAATTTACATTCTAATATTTGTTAAGTATATACAGTCCTGTAGCTATAATACAACATAACAATATTTCATCATTAAAATAGAAACTATTTATAGATGCATGCAAGAAAAAATTAATAGAGGTAATTATCAGATGTGAGCATATAGGACATATAATGCAGTAATTTTAAGCAGTGTATTAGATAATAGGTATAAGTAGTAGATTATCGTGGAAGTATAAAGCACAGACAGTTAGAACATTTAAATGTACTCTTAAATATTCAGGTTCTCTATAAGGAGCTAAAGCCAAAAATATATATGAATACACCGAGAGCGTCTGAGTGTGGAGCTCTTGGTGCTAATGGCCTCAGCTCAGTGGAGGTTTGACTGTCTGCAGGTTTCTTATGTAACAGATCTGTTTCCCTGCATCGCCAGGTCATTATTTTTGAATGAGAGCAGGGACTGCTGGAGTAGCAGGAACGCAGGTTATCTGCTGGATCTACACGGCTCTGCAAACACGAGTCAAGCTGTTAGCAAACAATACGACTCCAAACGTCCCAGCGCTGCGGCTGCAGCCTCAGGTCGCACAGACTACATTAGGTTAAATGTTACAACAGGAACATAGACATGAATATATGTGTTAAGAAAATACAGACATGTAAAAAAGTATTTAATCTCTCAACATGGGGAACATTTTAGCTACATAGGAGAAACCAGAGGGCCCTTGAAACCAAGTCTCATTTTAGACACAGTTATTTCCTTATTACATTTCCCTTCCAGTATCTTAAAAAATAAATAAATTAACCCTTGAGGGTTAAAAAAAAATGAATCCTAACCAGTTATTAATTATCATTGATCTTCTTTTTCAGTTTTCTGGCATGTACATGATTGAAAAGCCACTTCCTGTGTTTCATGTATTTCAGTCTTCATTGCATTAGAGTCTTTCCTGATAAAATCAGACAAATGTGAGAAAAATGTGCTTTTGTTTTCATTGGCTACATTTACGAAACAATACTGCTACAACAATCATATTATATCATGTCATATTTGACCTCTGACCTCACTCTAACATTTCAAAGCTACTTTTTTTTCCAAAATTGATTTTTCTATTGTGACGAGAAGAGAATGATCTGTCTAGTGCAGCTCCGCAGGCTGGATTGATTTAACTTTATCAATCAGTACAGTTTTTACATTTTATTTTTTATATTAAAGCACTTTATCACTTCTGTTCTTGAAAAGATAAATACATACATTTACAAGGTAAATACCTTTTACATATTTATGTATAGATGTTGGTCCATGGCTGGAGCTTTTTCAATTTTTCCAGCGGTTTTGACCCTCAGACACACTTATACTTGTCAAGGATTCGAGCACAAACAGAACTTGCTGACCGTCATCAGTGGAAAGCAGGTGAGCAGAACAGGTGTGGGCTCAAGGCTCTGCTCAAAAGGTGGATACAGGAAGGCAGAAAAACAGCAGATGCTCATCTGGATCTTGAGAATAACTGAATCCGGTTATGATTTAAGGATCCATGAATGTTTTTATGCACAGATATGAATGATCAGAGCTCAGGTATAAAAGGCTCAGGGTCTGCAGTTCAGCACAGTTTGTTTATTTATTAAACATAGGTGGTAAAAACATAAAGCCTCATTAACTTTAATAAACATTATGTTATAATATACAAATCATTTACAACATTGCAGTACATACAGAGAAAGAAAAGGCCACATTAAACTTAGTCACAACTAGTATTCAGAATGACTCTGTTGTGCATATACAGTATGTACGATCTCAAGCCAGACATATATTACATATCTCTTTTTTCTGTTGTTGGACTTTCATACAGTAACACACACACACTCACAAATACTCAAGTTACCAAAAATAAAATCTGTTATTTGAGATTTTTTGTACACTCAGAACACAAGTTGAGGTTTTGCAGACGAGTATTTTTTCCCGTTGTATCAGCAGGACATAAGCAGGAAAACAGCTCGACACAAACACACAGCTCACGACCGAGCACACGGACACACTGCAGGTGCTGCACAGCTGGGATCTTTTGTTTTTCTCAGTCTGACGGCTTTATGAAGAAAATAAAAAAATAAAATAAAATAATTAAATCCACACTGCTGACAGTGTCTAATCTTTATTACTGGTATGTAACTAATGATGTCACTGCTTTAAACAGCTGAACTTGATGAGCATGATTTGGATTATTGGAAGTGTCACAGTCATTCCACGTTAGCTTATCATATTTAAAACACAAAGAATAAAAATACAAAATCTGACCATTTCAAATAAGCCTGAAAAATTCCAATGAAACACTTTGGAATTAATAACAATTCATAAATAATATTTCAAAGCTTTTTTTTAAAGAAAACAACATCTTGAATTTCAGGATGTATGAACATAAATTTCTTTCTATTAAACTTTTAACGTTTAATTCAGAGAATTAATAGAATATTTTAATTATTTTAAGAATATTTTAATTATTTTAAGAATATTTTAATTATTATATATTTGGACAGCCTTGGACAGTTTCAAAACCTTGAACCGTTCTCAGATCATACATCTCTGATTATTATCATCGTCATCATAAGCTCCACCAGCTTCTACACCACTAAGTTCAAAAATGATGCTAGAAAAACATCAAAGCTTCGTAAAACAGTATTTCCTTAAACAAAGGACCCAAGCTGGTCTGGTGGGAAGTTTGTATTAGGTGTGATGAACTGAGGTGGAATAACCATGCGTTGTTCTTTAAAGGCTGTGGCTGCAGTGTGCTGTGTAATCAAATGTGCTGAGCTTCTGTAATCTAAAGCTAAGATTAAAACCAGGCTTATTTCAGCCTCACTTCATTAGCGTTTACTTTATGTGTGTGTGTTCATTTCATTTTATTTTTAAAAGCAAATTTATTTTTTTTTATTCTAATGCTGATAGCGCTAACAGTGGAACTGCAGTCATTTAAGATGATGGAATAACTTTGGTCATAACTTAACAAACAGGCTGAGACAGACAGTGATACAAGTGAAGGCATTACTTCGTAATATCACAGGATTTTTTACAAAGTAATGCAGCAAACTGAACACATACGTGAATGGCATCACCATCACGGGAACAGGAAAACATCTGTATCATAAAACAAGAATCAGAAGCTCAGGGAGGGGCGGCTGGGAGGCTGTAATGGTGTCAGGTTAGCCGGCCTTTAATGCAAAGAATACTTTACTAAGACTTAAATATTTCTTCTAAATTACACTGTATACTCTAAAACATGTTTTTAAGACAAATGTGCAAAAATAGTTAAAAATCACCTAAAACACAAGAGCACAGCAGCGTGGCCCTCTCGGAGCTTCTGCACAATATTATTCTCTCTTCTTCATCACTTTGAACCAGGAAGACTGCTTACTGTACATTCAATACATTACTGTAAATTACATTATTTCAACATCCTCCACCGCCTGTAATAAACACACGTTCTTCTTCTGCAGTACCTCAGATGCATTTGACAGGGTTTTTAACTGAATCATGTTACGATTTAAGGCACTGTGAACATTTTTATGCACAGATATGAACAGCCTGCTGATGATGTCGTGCTTTTCATGCATTATTGCTCAGTAATGCATAACTGCATGTTTCTTAGTGACATCTGCTGGTTTTCCTGCTTGTGGTGCTCTTCACAGCACCATCTAACAGTTTCACCAGCTCTGCACCGGTCACACTTTCATATTCTTCATGATTTATAACAGCTGTGTTTAAAAAATAAAGGTAAAGGCTGTGGTTTGGTTTCAGAAGTGGCACATTCCCTTCCAGCACAGATGTCTCTTTCCAGGATACTTTTAATGGGGTGAAAGATGCCGATATGTAGAGGGTGGAGGGCTCTGAATATGTAAATCATGACTAGCTCAGGCTGGCAGCGATGATCTGAACTATTTTAAAAAGACCCAGCTTTTACTGGAGTCCTCGAAAGATATGCAGGACATGTTTGGAGCTAATTTCATGAATGATTGTTGGAAGGAGTGAAGAAGATGATGCAATTTTTTTACTCAAAGCAAAGCAAAGTTTTAAAGATTGAAGTGGATGCAGGATAACCATGTTTATGATGAATAAAGGCTGTGTTGAACCAGCCAGCCGTGGTGGAGGTCGGGATGGATGTTAGGTGTAAGAAGTGCACTCTCACTCTAAAAACCAACTTCAACCTGCTGAATTTCCCAATAATGTGACTGTTATGTAAACGAGGCCTAACTCTGCAGCTCTGACCTCTGCAGTGGAGACTAAAGGAATTAGGGAGTCAGGAAGTGCGAGGTACCCAGCAAACACGACTGAGGTTGAGCTTTATGTCCCGGGGTGAGACCGGACAGGGTGGGACACCAAAAACTGAACCACAGATGGACAGGTTCAGACAAATCAACAAATACAGATCAGATTATTACAATCAAATACTAAAATATGGAAGTCCTCTTTAATGCAAAATTAAACAATTTGGTTAAATGTTCTGGCCACTCCACATAGCTAACCCAAGCGTATTTTTGAACTGTGGGAAGAACCAGAGAGTTTTCCGCACAACTGGTGGGTCTGAATGCTGGACTTTCTTCCTGAATTAACCACAACACCAACCTGCCTACTGTTCTTGATACTTTCAATTTCCTCTCATCAGTAAAACAAAATACTAAATTTTTCTTCCTGGGATGTAAAACTGTAAGTCCAGGAAAAACATACGCCTCCAGCATCAGTGCAACTTTTAGTTTGACTGGACATCAATGAAAAACATCAAGCTAATTGTTATTTAGTGATAGTTTTTGCTGTGGACCTGCAACCTTCAGCAGAACAAATCTGAACATGAGTTATTTTGATTGACACAAAGCTGCAGAAGGCATCTTTACATCTTTTCAGTTTTTACAAATATGAAGTTTCCTTTTATAATTTTTATTTCCTCTCACTGATGCTTCCATCATCAGCTGCTTCAGGAGACTATGAGGAGCCACAGCATTAGGAAGGTAAATGAAACGATGACCTGAACAAAGCTTAAACCCAACCCCAGCACCTCCGCTGAAGTTGGTAGCACACAAACACACTCACACCAACAGGAAGTGACACGTCTGCATGTGCGTTCATGAGAAACACATGGAGATCAATCACATTAAAGATTTATTTTATCAAAAATAGATCACAATTAAAGTTTGTCAAAAAAAATGAAATGGCATCGATATGTGGAAAGAAACAAAAGCACAGAAACAGAAATCAGAACGCTTCCGCGCTGAAGTTCCCCGAACACAGAAATCACTATTGCTGTTTCTCCTTATTGCATGAGAAGAAATCAGTTACGAGCCTGAACTGAAACCTGAAGCTGAAGTATGAATACAGCGGACGATGTGGTAAATCTCTCAATAGCAGTTAAATATGTGGTGCTTGGACCAGACTGACTGCTCTTCAGTCTTTGCTGCACTTGCCCTGTTATTATTGCACGTAGAGTATGCAGAACACATTAATCATCAGAACTAATGCCCAGTCACTGCTCATCAGTGCCTCCATCACACACAAACCTCCTTCGGCTGTTTTTATGTTAAGCAAAGCAGAATTACAACAAGACAAAACTGCAGAGTGGACGGAGCCGCATGACCAGCAAAAGTCCAGCATGTCAGGAAACATGACCTCAAAACTTCCACAGAGCCAGAAAAACAAGAGAGAAATGAGCCAAAGTCAGAAAGTTGAGCAGTGAGTGATCACATGACACACCTGTGGAGTCATAGCTGTTACCTGACAACCCCACGGAGTAGACACTGACTTTAAAAACTTCAGCCTTTACAGTAGCATCTTCTCAAGCGATGAGAACTGTGCTTGACACAAAGTAGCAGCTGTAACACCAGAAAGAGACAGCAGTGTGAACCGTCCAATCAGAGTGATTTAAAAAGAACCTATTCACAGATACAAGATAGAGCATACAGAGACTGGGCTTATATTTATGGATGGACACCGGGACCACCACGAACATGAAAAATCTTATGATTTTATGCACAAAAAAAACCTTCAAAGAGCGCACTGCGCACTTCCCCTCAGCTTGGCCAATCAGAAGTTAGCAATTAGGGAGGGAGACTTAAAGAGACAGGAGGTAAATCATCTTGTTCCAGACAGGATCAACCGTGGGGCCCAGTGTGAGACTCAGAAGGATTATTCTGAACTGTGGATCATGCAAAGCTGCTGCAGGGGAGTCATATGATTAAAATAAAGAGCTGGAATTGAGCAGAATAGATCATCGTCATGCAACAATATGCTAAAGTTCGCATATAGACAGTTAAGAATGTAACAGTCTGGCTCACTCTGTGGCTCAGAGATGACATCTGAACATGGTCCGTTTCTTCAGCTGAGCGGCTTCTTTGGAAATCCTTTGATTAAGCAAAGAAGACATCAGCAGCCCTGAAGCACACAAGCTCAACAGCCACTAAAGATAGCTTCAGATTCATTTCTCTGCTGTTTTTACCCCAAAATGAGATGCTGATGTTCACATCTGATTCTGAGGAAAACTAAATAGTCCAGTTTAAACCCTGCAGCTTCAGGTCTGTACCTATAAAACCTACTGGACTGAACTCAGACTCGCTCCACCCTGCAGTTCATTTATTGCCTTTGAAATACACAATGAATCCAGAGACAGTCACATACGCTCACGAGCACGTCCAACTTCACAAATACATTAACAAAATGTGCAAAAACAAGGCTCTAAGCTGTTTTACTCAGACTGCATAATTCTGATATTTAATTCCAAGGTCAGGATTGGCTTCATACAGATATTACATATTTCACACTATTTAATGTGTTGTTGTTTTTTCCCTCCAAGATTTTAAATGGCAGTTTGGAGAGCATTTAGGTTTAGTTGCACCAAGTAATTAGAGGCCTAATGAGAGCTAATGCAGGGACACGAGTGTTAAAGCTTCTGTCGGTAATGAGCAGACACTGAGGTAGATGTTCTCAATATAACAGATATACAGCATTCTGATCAGGAACCCAGACACAGAAACATTCAGTGATAAATGCATTAAGCTGTCTCTTTTTGAAACCCTCGTTTCCTGCACAAACATTCCTCTCAAAGGGGGCAGACGTCTTCACCGGAGCTGCCCTCCAGAGCTAGAGCTGCTTTGTTTGTACCAAGGCAAAAAACGAACCAAAGAAAATCCAAACACATTAGCAAAAATGTTAAAAATCTACAAAATAATTCACCAAGTGAACCAAATCTTCTCCATATAAAACATATACAGTATGATACTTTAAAAAATAGAGATTTAGCAACTAAGTTCATCATTGGAACAGAATAATTTCAGAATATCGATGAGCGGCTGATGTTGTTGTTCCCGTTTGCCAGAGTGCTGGGTTCAGTCGGACGCATTCTCTTCTCTTCACATGCTCTACTTTCCAAGCATGCAATAATATGTTTTGGTTTGAATATGATATGCAACGCACAGACAGGACGTACAGGGTCTTTTTCTCTAAAGCAGGAGGAGCGGCTCCCCCACAGAGCATCTACTTGTGATTATATGGAGGCCTCTGTCAGCCAGCAGACACGAAGCAAATATATGAAGCAGGATTCAAGTAACGTTTGCCTCGTACCTCAGAGTCTTTAGCTTTGCTCTGTGCAAAAAAAAAAAAAGTCAGGTCATCCTCCTGTGAGGGGAGAACGTCTCATCTCGGCAGGAGGAGTCAGTGTTTTCATCCACAGTTTATTTTATTTCACTTTCATCAGAGGAAGGAGAAGAGAGGTGATGGCAGCAGGGGTCAGATTCTGTCGCTTGGACGAGGCTCATCATTCTCCCCCTAAAAACAGAGAAAAACACTGAAGGTAAATCCAGCAGATTATCTCTCCAGCAATGTTTACATAACACAGTTTTATTTAAAATGGTTTGCCACTAAGAAATGTAAGTCCAAAGAAAGATTAAAGATCCAAAAACACTTCATCACACCCACAGGTGAAGCATTGTTCTCTGGTGGTAAGAGTTTTAATCTGCATGAGGGCAACTACAACAAGCACCTTTAAAGTGTTTGATCTAAATACATTATTACCTAATTACAGCAGAACACAGTATATATATTTAAGAAACATGAGATCAAAATGAAGATTGTGTGGAAATAGATTTCTGGATGTGACCACTGACCACAAATATGTTTCCCAGCATATATTAAACCATATTGAGTTGCTTTGTTTGTTTTTGTATTGCCTGAATTTTTTAATTTTATTGATTTCCACCTGAAGCTGACAGATTTTATGCTCAGACTTATGTTCTCACTCCGGGCCTGCCTCCATCACCACAAACAGTCATATGCTGAGAAAGCCAAGCGAAGGACAGAAAGCAGCCATCACTTCCTGTTTATTTTGTGGTAATTGCAAACACTGAGTAACACCTACACCAAAACCTGACTGACAGAAGTCTCCCGCTGGACTGGTCATTATAGGATGATTATGGCGCTAGAAGAAAAAAACACTTATATTCCGCCCCACTCTGTCACACGTGGTCTTAAAGATATCAGACATATTTTTGAAAGACTCTGATGAGTCGGTGGTGGGAGCTTTTGAGAAATTGTCCTTCTAAATGAATTATTCCTCCTCTGTCCTCTCAGTCTGGTCATTTGTACCTTCGAATTACTGAAATGTCCACTTAAATTAAACATGCATGCCTCTGAAATGATTGACTTGTCTGAAACAGCTAAATTAAATTCAGAAAAATAACAATGAAGCAGTTTTAAATATTTTTTTAGAATGACTTCAACAATCAAACTATAATCAAAGACAAGGTGAAGTTAGTGAAAAAAAAAGTTTCTTAATTAGATAAAATTCTGTATTGTGAGGAAAGTAATTCCAAATCTGACACAATGTATTTGCGTGACATTTATTGCACACTGCTGGAAATATTTTGAAGGGTAAAATCACATCAGTGAAGCCATGCAAAACTTTACCCTCATACTATGAACATTTTCAGCGTTTCAGGCCATGAATACCTCCAGATTTGTCACTGTTTAAGTCACCTTTGTTTGGGGAGCTTTTTTTTTTTTAACTTTTAGCAGATGACTTACTAGTCTCTAAATGGAAAAGAAAATTAGACCTGTGATCACTTACATGATCACCTAAGTGATAAGCCAATTATCACACATTCTCAAATGAGTTTACCCACAATGCACCAGAAAAAACATTAAACATCCAGGGTACCAACGCTGGTTTCTGATGTTTTTGTGCAGCGTAAGATCCATCACACTCAGGGTCACAGATTAAAACACAGATTGGAGTGGGCATAAAATTGATTTGGTTTCAGTTTTGAACTGCTCTTAACAACAAGTGACCTTAAATCAGAGTATTTTCATCATACGAATCCTCACCCACCATGTGACGTCCCACAGGGTTCAATCCTGGATCCCTTTGTTTTCTTCATCAGTTATTCTAACAGCAACAAAAGCCGCACTTATTAAACATTTTTGTAAAATCACCTAAATCCCCAGTTTTTTACAGAATTGAAGGGTTTCATTTACCAAGTTGTGATGACAAAATCAGAAAATGTGCTGATGTATGTAGAAAGCTCTGCAGATCATCTGCTGACCATGCACATATTTATAAATTACAACACAGAAAATTCATGTGAGTAATCACCAACAAAAAGATCAGCAGAGGTTAGTGGGATAACACAGTGTAAACGCAGGTGTGATGCAGGTTTTTGTGTTTGCCTCTGAAGGAGGACGATAGATCTTTGATCTGAAGGTGAACTTAGACACTGATGCTGTAGGTTTAACTCTTCTCTGGAAAAAATCACAGGATAGGAGACAAGATTCATCCAGAAGATACGAGAGCTAAAAACAGGATGTTGGCGTGTACGTTACCATTTCATAGTTCATGACAAAACTTTCCTTTGTCTATTTACCAGTCTGATTTGAGCTGCATACTGGATCTAGTTATCTTTTTTTTTTTTTTTTTAAATGCCCT